>JAPYZO010004711.1:0-11005 GCA_030522905.1 Torymus flavipes | reverse complement strand
GAGAGAGAGAGAGAGAAAGAGAGAGACCGTCTCTTTTTGAAATGCGCCGCGAGAAGAAGGAAAAAGGGGGAGAGATCTACCTTATGTATGGGGCGTTTCGTGTCAAAAACATTGAGAGAGGCATTTAAAAGTCTTTAAGATTTTTGGGGGATCGCGAGACTTCATCGTGGAGAAGTGAGGATTGATGCTAGGATTCCAATCATGATACGCGTCTAAATTGTAATATTTTTTTTGTAAACGTACATTTTCTTGACTCTTTAATTAATTTCAATTTAAAAATGTTCCCTTGTATTGAATTAATTGAGAAATATATTAAATAATTTTATCATTTTCATCTCAATCGGGCATTATTAATTACGTATATTTTAACTGTATTATGCTGACATATTGTATTCAGAATTACCGTTGAATGTATGTTAATGAATTTATTGAAGTATTTCATATACTATAATGCATTTTAACTCAATATACTTACTATAGGAACTTGCTAATTAAATCTAATTACTGGCTTCAATGGTTAAACACGAAGAACATTTTTTTTTTTTTACAATTTTTATAAATTCCAAAAACTTTTAGCGTGCAATTTTATCGCGGAACAGTTCGTGTATTCGTATAGGCAAAGCCACCTCAATTCGAGAGACCCGACGCGTTTTTATGGCCTCGGGTGCTATGTGACCAGGTCGCGCCGCACCATCCCGTGTGTGATAATATTTCATTTGGACTGATGAAAAAAGTTCGTCTTTATTTGACTTGCCGTTGCGTGTTATTGTACTCTCCCTCTCTCTCTTTTTTATGTGTTCATCCGCTCGTATGCGTGTGCATATGTATATATGTGCGCTAGCCATATCATCGAAGATGACGAGATTGATATATACTCTATCGTTTACTTAACCGCTCATTATTGCTATTCTCGGAGTTTATACAACAAAAAGCGACAGAAAACAGCAACAGCGGTTGCAGTTGCAGCGAAAACATTGATTTTCCCGTGTATTTGTATCTGTATCTCGTTACGATATATCAATGTTTAACTTATTAATTAATGTATGTTCTTTTACAATATTGTTTGTGTTTGTTATTACGTCCTGAAATAAATAAATCATTTGACAGTTGCGTGATTTATTGTTGTTTGGATAAAGAGCTGTTTATTACAATAATTTAGTCTGAATAAAATAAAATATTTCAATTCGTTATATATAAAATAGAAAAAATAATGAAATAGTAGTAATAAAAATAAAAGAAAATTTTTTAAAATATTTTACGTATTCCTAGAAATTTGACTCATTTTCTATTGTCCTTGAACAGAATAAGAAGCTGTAACTTACTAAAGTAAACTCTCGATCTATTCCAACTTTTAAAGGCTGACTGATCGTTAGATATAAGATTATTGTTCGGTTTACTCCAATACATTTTTTACGATATTATGATCGATTTATCAGTAAATGAGCCCTTGAACAGCGATACCCCGAAGATATACGTATGACATATAGATCGCCTCGGCCTTTCCAATAGCTTAACGTGTATAGGTTTTCGGGGGGTCAGCCGAATGTCTTATGAATTTATATATCCTTATTTCACCGGGACGCTCAATTTATGTTATATTCGTGATTTTATATATTAATTTAAGACCACACATTTTTCCCCTTAATGGGGCTCCCGAAACGCCATATGTTCTCCCTTTCGGTGCGTCTAGAAATAATATATTTATTTATCAAGTTTCTCACTTAATTCTAGAATAAACCATTAATATATTGTTTATTATTTAAGTTTTTGATTAATAAATTAAGTGTTATATAATTTTAACAATAATTTATACTACAATTTAGCTTTGTGACTTCATCATTATTTATACTTAGATTTAATAAACAAATAACAATGTTGACACCGCGTATGCGGTTAATAATGAAATTTTGGTAAACACAATGTATAATATGTTTTCAACGAATAACAAACAGAAATGAACTAATTAATTCAAGAAGGCAGAACATGTTCAACGAACAAGTTTATCTCGATAATGTAGCATCGCTGTAGTTTTAGTTGTAGGAGTTTCAAACTCGGCCTACAACGTCCGTGCATTCTCTCTCTCCCTCCCTCCCTCCCTTCCTCCCTTCCTCCCCCCCCCTCTCTCTCTCTCTCTCTCTCTTTCTCGATACGAATAGTTTCCCTATTATGGTTAAATGTCAATATTTTTTTGCCTTACAGCTACCTGGAGTCATTTGCGTTGTTGCACTATCAGTATACGTTCAACGCAATAATTGCGCTCTTTGTACTTCACGGTCAATCGCTATTATCGATTCTTATTACAAGTTCAAAAAGATAGAATGCGCAGCTTGTGTCCGAAAATGTTCTCGAGACTGGGGACCCTCTTAAAAAATTTATCGCCTCCCTTGCTCACATCACTTCATATAATGTTAATCAAACCGTTATCGTCTCAACGACGGCAGGGAAGAACGAGAATAAAAGACACATACTCACGTAATATACTGCGCCCCTAACTTCCACAAAGCCAAGGGACTCGGTCGGAACTTTTTCTTGCGTTGTCGAGAACCCTAACGTTTTTCTAGTCGCACGTGCGCGCTCACGCAAATCGATATCATTTCTCGACTGCTCAGCACTCGCTTCTTTCTCTCGGGCGAAACGAACAGGTTAGCGCCCCATGCAAATGCTTTACACGCGCGCGCGTGTGTGCCGATACGAGGCGACTTTTTTTTCGCGAGTCTAAAACTTCGTTACCTTTGTAAAACGAACGACTTCCCAAGGCTGCAGAACCGAGAGAGAGAAAGAGAGAGAGAGGCATAATTTATCGCAAGATAAAGTGTTGCGGGCCGTCGTAAAAATTTATGCCGCATAAATCTGGCTTTGCCACCCAGCCTTTCGATGATTTCTCGCTGTATTTAAAATTGCTTGATCTTTTTCAATATAATCCTGAAACTTTTATGGCTTCTTATTAAACGCATGCATGGAAGAAACGATTGCAGAAAACGGTACGAGTACTGAAATTACTATTTAATGAAAGATTCTATTCGGCACTTAAATTTTATTTAACATGCTTTATGGACATAAGAGAACTGTTTATGGTGTCATTAACTTGTTAAAAACAATTATCTTGAAAATAACTCAGTAATTAATGGCGGTATTGTGGTAATTTGCGGAGGTGAGCGGGAGGCCCAGAGCGCGAGGGGTGATGGGTCACGGGGAGGCCGCGTGGGTGTTAGCGGGTGGGAGGCTGCGTGGAGTGGTAGCGGAAGGCGCGGGGCCCCTTGGTGGCGGGGTGTTCCGGTCCCTCGGTGAGCAAATGGTGGGAGGATACCGCGTAGGTGGTGCTGAGGACACAGCGTGGATGATGAGAGGTTAGGCGCGAGGACGCCGCGTGGATTGAGTGGCCAGGGGTAATTAGTGCGATAATTAGCATGGATGTGAAGTTCAGGTAAAACAACATAAAATCGAGAAAAATTAGATTTAATATATATTTATTGAATATTTATGTGCATATATATTTAATGTGCTTATTTATTATAAAGTGGTACGATTAGAAATAACATTTTCAACTATTGAACCATCGTTTTTATCTTAATACTATGTCCTGTTTATTGTTCAACAACAAGTAATCATTCCAAAGATACTCCGGAATGATTATTTGTTTTTCTATAGTCTCCTGATGGAATAATACCAATGACATTATCTTTTAAAAAATTTTTAAAATTATGATTTGGAGCATGCGCTGGCTATTGTCGTAGCCTCGGTAAACGGGCACGTTTCCCCCACCTCTAAAGATTTTTCCTAAATGCCGAACACGCTTTTGTTAAAATCTACTTAAATCGACAAAAAATTCTACATCAGCTAAGCAATATTTTAAAATTTTGGTTTCAAAATTAAAAATATAATTATTACTGATTGCTTCAAGACACTAATCAAATTTTAATTTATCAGCGTTATCCATATTCTCAGGAGCATAAAACTCCCTAGAAGACATAGGACCCGAATAATTCTGATTTTAAGATTTATTAAATAAATGTAGGAACCACCCTTTAGAGTTTCGGTCTTGAAAACCAAAAGTTTTAGGCAGAGCAGAAAGCTCCATATGGACATAATTTAAACTATCTAAAAATTTAATTTTTCTATTTATGCTCATAGCCATTCTTTTTGTCCAGTTTAAAATTATTTTCCGTATTGCATTCATATTGTAAACTAAATATTTTAAAATAAACTGACCGTCAAAACCTTAACTGTTATGAGCAATAGAAATTAATTCTTTCATATTACTTGGAAGTAATTTATCATCCAGAATAAAATCTATAACATTTTTTAAACAGTTTTTTTTAAATAGAAAATTTCTCCCACCACCACAGAATTCACAACCCGTCTTCATACCAGAATCTATACACTTTTCACAACATAATATAGTGCTTCGCACAAACTAACATTGTGGAACGTATACGCTTGTGATGTGTCGACGTCTTTTAAATCCTGTGTGGTTTCGAAATCATAAAAAAGAAAAGCGTGTTCGGGTACATGTCGCGATGTTTATTTTTTTTTACGCTGGGCATAAAACATTTGTAATTATATGCACGCCCACTTGTACATGTTCGACAATGCGTAACCCCGGCATATATGTTTATCATACTCTATCGACGTATTTTTATTACAAATGCTACATTTTTTCAAGGCATCGCAGACACTAACATTTTTCTTAAAACTACCACCTAACTCATGTTGGCGAAAACATTCTTCACCATAAAACTCGCGTAAACATTTCGGGCATTTAAGAAGGGAATGCTGCTTATTACATAAATCGGTATGCAGACATTTATCACATTTCCTCCGGCACTTATGTGTTGATACACGTTTTGTACCAATGTTACAAATTTGACAATAATTAGCACACGCTGCGATTCCTTTCAAATTTGTAATAACATCGTAATGCCGCTCTTCAGGGGTGAATAAAACATTTAACGTTAAATCTATTATAATTTTCTCATTTTTTAAAATTAATACGCCATTAAATAATGGGGGCTCACCATTACCGACACAACCGGGTTTAAAAACCATAATAGCGATTCCTTGTTTTTTTAAATAAAATTGAAATTTATTCAATTCGTTTATGCCCCAACCGTTTTCAACAATAAAGTTAATACCCGCTGATTTTATAAGAGCTCCGGCTCTTTCGCGCTGGAGTTTACTAGCAGGTTTTCGAATTTTCTCCCATTCAGTATTTAATTCTGCCCTACTATTATTACCGGCAGCGAGTTTCCTAGCATGTACCATAGCTACAACTAACGCACGGGGTAAACACTTATTATCAGAGTTACTGATTCTAACTAACGACTTAGAGTTTATTAAATTAATATTAGACTTTATACTACGTCTAAAACCCACTTTAACGCGAGGATGCATCTCCTGAGGCTGTTGCTGCTTAGCTTGTTGCTGGTCAACCTGCTGTTTCACCTCCTGTTGCTGCTGGTACTGCTGCTCAGCCTGCTGTTGCATCTCCTGTTGGTGCTGGAGCTGCTTCTCAGCTTGTTGCTGTTGGTGCTGCTCCTCAGATTCTTGGAGCAAGTTACTGATTTCTCTTGCTCGTTCTATAAAAAGAGGAAACCAATTTTAAAGTAATTTATACATTAACTTAAAATTAATAAGGTAACTTGGGGTGATTCGGCAACCTTAAGCGGAATATTTTCTTTCTCCTTCTGTAAATGCGTTGGGACAAAATTGTAATAAAGACTTTAGAGTATACTAAATATACTACCAAGAAAAAAATTGGGAACGCTCCGAATGTGATATTGCATTTGTAGGGTGCAAAAGTGGAAAATGTGCGTTTTAGCCAAATTACCTAACTATGTAATCTAATTCGGCCAATATTGACAAAAATAGAATAAATTAAGTCCCAAACTATAAGAATTAATTAAATTTAAGTTTTTAAATATGTAAAACTTGTATTTAATTATTAACTCTTATACGAACAATTCTTAGTATAAATGAAATAAAGGAATTTATTTGTCATTATATTGCTTCCTATAAATGATTTTGGAATTCTATATGGGAGTCACCGGACGCTAAACGAAAAATTCATTTTGATCGATAAAATTAATTATTGCTAATCATGTTTTTAAAGTTTCTTCTCAGAAAAAAGACACATAAGTGACTTCGGGAAAGTAATAGGAACTTCACACCTTCTCATACAATACTCATAATAGAAACTTGCATAACAATGTAGTGATCATTTTTAAACAATTAAAAACTGTACAAAACATAGATTTATTATATTTCGAAGCTGACGGCTTTGGTTATTTAAGCTTTTGGATAAGTGAAGATAGTGAACTAAAAAAATGGCCGAATGAGCGAAGTGCCCGAATTACCCTGACTTATGTTAAAAATGTTATAAGATAAATATTTTTAACTCACCTCGCATCAGATTCCCGTAAGCACCTAACAAATTTGGTGCCATCTGCCACTCTGCCCTGCTTCGACCTAGGAGATGCGCCCCGACCATCTCAAGAAAATCCTCGTACCCGCTAAAAATTCCGCGTAAAAACGTGTGATTCAAAAATCGGGCCGTCCGCGTTTCCACATACTCCATGAAATTAGACATTGCTTCATTGGAAAATAAACGTATATAGTTTCTGATGCATCTATTGTTAGGGCCGTAATTCCTCAATTCACAAGTACGCTGCGTTAGAATGCATGTCAAACGATGCGCGTTAATATTGTCGGCTTTCCTAGCACAATCAATCGCTGCTGACCCCACACGGGGGTTCTCTTCCAGCATTGATTGAAAAACGATAAATACTCGCGGTACTGAAACCATTTTCACGTTTGAAGAATAGCAAGAAGAAAACTTCAACAACAACAACAAAAACACCAGGAATCGCAAAGTGCTTCCAGATGGACGAGTACACTGCTCGACAGAAAAGACGTGAATAACTGAAAAATCACGAACTCTGGTCCATTTATACCCGAGGTGCAGATCTACAGCTCCGCTTACCAAATTATTTTACAGCGGTATATGAAATTAGTGTAGAACATTATACCAAATGATTTGTTTGAATAAGAATAAAACGATCGTAATGAGTACAGATGTAGCACGACAGAATTTTACCGAAACCCTATCCATATAATTTCTGTCAACCTTCCCGCCCCGTAATGAGGGTCGATGTCGCAGGCTTACGGTTACTGTAATCCCTTACCCTCAGTCTTATTTTCATAATGTGTATCAATGAGTTTAGGTGGCGCCAATACTAAGTGTTGATATTATTGAAAAGTCTATGCACTGCTAAAAGACCCTAGAAAATGATTTCACAATAGCGTTTATAAAAATCTTTACTTGCGTTCTCATAATATGCATCAGACGACGCCGCCGGGTCACCGACAATGAGTATTGACGTGCTAAAAACCATTACTTACTATACAATAGACAGTAGTATACTCGCTAATGTAACTTTTTAATTCTATCAGATGTGTATAAAAAATTTAATGAAAATGTATTTTTCCCAGAAAAAGATATGTTTGTGAAACCATATTTAACCTCTTACGATCAGAAAATTAAGAATAACATTGCAACTCTAATAATAATGAGTTTTCCGAATATTATTTTGATATTATATTTTATGAACTGATTAGTTTACATGCCAACTCAATAGTTAAACATGTTCTTTCTAATATTATCACTTGATAATAAATAAGCACATGAAATGTATATGTAAATAAATATTCAATAAATATAATTTAAATCTATTTTCTCTCAACTCAGGCATGAAATAGGGCCTTTTTCACGTGTGAAAGTAGGAGAGAAAATTTCGCATTTCAAGCGTATTTTGTGAAAGTGGTGAGAAATATCCATTTCTATCCTAAAATCGATGAGAAATGAAAAACTAGTGAGAAATGGAAAACTGGTGAGAAATGAAAATTTCTGTCTTTCTTTAGGGGATATAATTAGTTTAAGTATAATTATTAAGTTAAATATGATGTATTATTTATGTAATTTGATTTTACGTTATTAAACAAAAAATCGAGTTTTTGTTATTTAATATATATTTTCGAAAAAAATAAATGGAATTGAGATTTAATTATATATTTAATAGTCTATATTTTTTGTGTATATTCAGTTTGAATTAATTTGATTTTCAACTGCGCTGTGTACGACTCGAAATGCTCAATCCTCTCTCCGACTCACAGACGAAAAAAAGGCCCTGTCATGTCTTCGTTAAAAAAATACGGTGTTTTTACATAGGAAGAAAAGCTATTTCAGACTTGGGTGAGGTGTTTTCTTCACTAGTCTCTGTCTCGGGCCCCTTCAGCGCCCTCGCATCCGGCTCGTGCTAAACACCTCACCTTCGCTACAATTAGTTCATTTTCTCTCCTTGTTACACAATGAACTTTTTCTCGATTTTATATTTCTTTACCTGAATCTCACATCCATGCTAATTACCTCACTAATTACCCCTGGCGACGCTCATTGAGGGACCGACCGCAACCAACGCACGCAGCATACTCTCCGTCTCCACGCCTTGCACCTAACCTCTCACAACCCACGCGGCGTTCTCCTATTACTCACTGAGGGACCGTACTACCTCACCTCCCCCCACCAAGGGGCCCGACGCCACCAATTCACCGAGGGACCGCGCTATCCCAACCACCCACGCTGTCTACCCACACACTCTCCCCGCAGCCTCCCACCCGCTGGCACCCCGTGGCCTCCCCGCGCCCTACCACCCCACGCCCTTCGGGCCTCCCTCTCACCTCCACTAATTACCACCATTAATTACCCCTGGCGACGCTCATTAAGGGACCCCACCCGTCTGCCACCGAAACCACCCAAAAAGGAGCCGAAAGATTTCCTTCCATCCAATAATGTCCGAATTATGGTATTTGGCAATGAAACTTATGACAATGATCTGAAAACTCATAGAAAATTTAGAAATGTTTGGTATGAATAAGGTTGACTGCTTACTCAGCTGAATATTTTCATTTTCTCATTTTATTTATCTTTTAAAAATATTTTAAAGATGTAAGGTATGATTTGGCTTTGTATACCTAAGTTCATTCAAAATCTTTTAGTCACCTGTGACCAATATTATACCGATGATCTCCGTCCTCTTCCTTTAAAAATACGTAAATGAATATTGTTACGAGTAAGCTATCGCAACTTTTTTAATAATAAAAAGTGACGGAAAGCAAGTTTATATAACTCGAATTACAACAAAGTTTACACCAACAAGTTACGTGAAAATCATGTTAACACTAAAAATTATTTCAAACCAAACAACCCATTCTCGCGCCCAAAGCAGCATAAAAGGCAAGTTTTACTGACCAAGTAATAACAGCGCGCTTACACATGTAATTCCTTGCAAAGTACCTTATACACTTGGCAGCGTTTTTCTCTTACTTTACGATACGTAAAATGAGTACGTGAGCGTCAAGCACACACACATATACATACATCCTTTTACGAGATTCTCATTTCATCCTATACGCGTGCCTCGACTTTCTTGACTACCGACGCGCGGGAAAGAAATGATACCGCCATCAAAAGGTTACCCGAAGTCTAGCGTGCGCATGTGTTGGTGCTTACAATATAGATCTCTTATTAACCTGCATTCCTGGGTGACCCTCGCATGGCGAGGAATGCCGGCATAACCATGTTCACAGATATTTATGATTTGGACGGAGACGAATGCGCGAGCGTCGCCATAATGCACGGAAGTACAGATAGGCTTCCATTACTTCATCCTTGGGCAATGAGTAGTTTTGTTGTGAAAAAAAGAAGAAAATTCCCGTCGATAATCTATTGTTGTTGACCTAAATATTCTTCAATTCTATATCAGCTTCACTTTATTTATTGCAGAAATTAGTTGCATATAAACAAATTAGCGAAAATATCTGTTTCATTTTCAGATTAAATGTTTCTCAATTGTTCTCTGGTACCGTAAGTTTGAGGACCGTTCTAGATTCAGTACAAAAGCGTTGGAGTGATGCAAAAATAATGGAAAAACCATAATTATATAATTACTAAATGATGATGAGGAGATTTGTGTTAGCCTCCGGCACGTTCAGCAATATAATGGAATTTTCGTTATGTTAGAATCGTAATGAGTTTCTTTCTCCGCAATTTGTGAGTTAATTAAAATTAATAGAGTAGTCTTAATCAAACAACTCGAGCATATTTAATTAGAATATCTCATCCAAACTACTTTCTTACCTTGTTAAGAAAGGTTGAGGACAATTAAACTTCCCTTTTGAAATTCTAAATATCTTATTATTTACGAGGAAGTCTTTTCTTGAATGAAGGTATAAAAGGGAAAATATAATGTAAATGCTTGCTAACGACTCATTCATTATTCATTATTTTCATACCCTTATTTCATAAGTTCTAACTTTAAAAATTTTGAAACTTTTAAAAAGAGTTTTTCGTCTTTTCTAGTCTTTAACGGATTCTTATTGTGAACGATCAGTTTAAATCAATCATATACCTATGGTGATGACATCTTTAAGAATTCTAAGAAAGCAGTAGAGAAGAATGTAGAGAGAAAGTTTCTATGAATTAAGTTTGCTAATGTCGAGTGAAACGTTTTTGGATGAGAATGAATCTAATAATTCTAATTGATTACATAATCAATTACACAGCTTGGAATGTTGTCGGTTCATTTATTTTTTGATTTTCATGTGTGGAAATTCATAATGTGAAAATTAACAAAGCTTTATCTATATCCGAAAATTGATGAGATGATTGACAACAATCATATTTAAATGCTGATGAGAAGAATAGAATGGCCCAGCTGCCAATGTAGGTGTGAATAAATTGTACACCAGTTGGTCTAATTTGCCGATGTTTCGGACATTCTATTTACGCCCCATTGCAAGGCTCTTGTGTAAAAAAATACAAAACTATTTATCAAATTATAAATAATTACAAAAGTAAAATTCACAGCGAAATAGTTAAAAAAAAACTTACATAAGTAGTTTCCCTATATTCGTTAAATTTAAATAATTAAAAATATATTAAAATATGATA
>JAPYZO010004710.1:0-15291 GCA_030522905.1 Torymus flavipes | reverse complement strand
TAATACGACTCGGCGTCACGCGCCATACATTTCGCGCCGAAAACTTAATAGTTCGCGAGAAACGAAATTTATCGTGAAATCTGTCCTCCGGCACAGATTAGCTCCAAACTAGCCTGGTGTATACACGATAAAAAAGAAACGACAATGTGGTGCAAGGGCCACTCGAACGCTATACAAGGGACGCGCGTCACCTGTGCGCTCTACAGTACCAAAGTCGTAAATCAACGTCGCGGAGCGTGAAGTCGCGAATTCAACTGTCGCAGTGGCATTGGCATACAAAAAGTCGCTTACGAGCGGCTCTTTTTTTCTTGGAAATCAATTTTGCGGAATAGATTAAGACGTAGGGATTGTAGATGTTGTCAGGTGCCTTATCGATTTTATTCAGTCGGAATAGAACGAACTTGTAGTATATATAGTATAAGTTTTTAACAAATATGTTTTTGCTAAAACGTTTTCTCGTGTAATCGTAAAGTTGTATCTAAATAAGGTGTAATTTAGATTACCGATACCAGGTATCCGCATTTGAACTGAAAGCAGACTTACTTACGGTAATTGTTTCAAATATTAATATTCATGTTTTCGTAATTGTTATCCGGCATATCTCATAGGTCATTTTAAGAAGTTATTATATCTTAGTTGTGACAAATATTAATTAAATAATCAATAATTTTTTAATGTTATTTATTATGCTCATACAACACATCTATGTTTATAAACTTCATTCTGAAAACTGCTGTTACAACATTTCCAAAGCAAACGTAGATTCTATTTTATTTGCATTTAAAAATAATTAACGAGTTACAAACCATGTCCAAGAAGGACATATACAGTATACACATCAATCGAAAATAGGTGTTTGAAATCCCATGTTAAAATACAATAGCACCTTCAAAAAACAATGAAATGGCTTTAACTAGAAAGTTTAAAAAACAGCAACAATTCTTCAACACAGCAGCAATCTTCCACTCAAAAATAAACACCACCATCGCAACGGTGCACCCGGCCGTGGTAGGATAATCACAAACTTCGGCGCGAGAAAGCTTTTCATTTCTTGATCTTGGTCCTTCTTCCCTGTCTCCACCTCAGCCATAGGTCCCTCAAGGTAAACATCTAGTCCAGCATCTAGTCGTATAGTCGGCGAAAGATATAACATGTGGAAGGCTCGGACATGGGGTGAGGCTCTTTTAAATTTGTGCACCAGTCGCAAGCAGTTGACATGGTAAAATTATATTTCAATATAGTTGAGAAAACAATCTTTTATGCAACTGTTTAAACTCTACAATAAACCTAATAATCGATAATGTGTATCCACAGCTCAAAAGAAATATAAGTTTAAGTGCAAATCCTTGCATCGAACTATTACTTATTTCATCTATCTCAGAGGAAATGATTTTCTTTTTAGGTGACAAAGCTTTATTTATACCACTTTCATAAAATCTCTGCAAAATATCCCGAAATTTTACAACAAAGGGAGATGATTTTTCAAAATAATATCTCCGATGAAGACAATTAAATATAGGTTTAGCCAAAGTAATTTTTTTACCCGTTTGAGAAAAGCGTTCTTTAAAACCTTTATATTCAGTCGTTGTAGTGATACAAAACCTGTCACTATTTAAAACTAGGCCTGTCATGCATGGAACATAGTCATTTATTTTTTCTGATTTAAGTTTTAACATTTGAACGTATTTGTCGCTCTCTGAAAATGCCAAATCAAAATAACCTTTGTATATATAGGATTTCAGGTCGGATTTAACTAAGCTTTCAATACTGTCGAAAGTCGATTTTTCACGAATCAAATTAATATTTAAAAATTTGGAATAGTAGTCGTTCGAGTACATCATATACGCCAGCATAATACTAAAAAATAATATTCTATCCACGTTTCTTTTTGGAATATAGTTTGAAGATGTCCCAAAGATTACTTGTAAAAAATTGAAAACTGACCACTTCTCTGTTTGAATTTTTAAAATCCATATTAAATAATAACTGAAAACAGTAAGTAGTGGAACAAAGCCAAAACTGATCAGAGCTCCAATCGGAATTTTCATCTGTGAACTTCTTATGTCTGGAACTATCGCTATTAGATTTTCACATTCATGTTGCATCTCAACCTGAGAAATTTTATCGGTAGACACTATTTTCGGATCTGCAAGTAGATTTATCTCATTTCGACTTAACATTTTTATTAAATCTTCATAAGCATTCGCATAAGTCATATTTATACCTATCTCCACGAATGCTAAAGAAAAGTTCATCGTTTCAAATATTGCACGAGCTAGTGCAAAGTTGGAACTTGTCATACCAATAATTTGACCCATTGAATTTCGAATGATTTTCGTAAGATAGTCGTTACTGAGCACAGCTAACTTTAATCTGTATCCATTAGTATTTCGTAACTTATCTGGAAATATTTGTACACTTGTATTTAGCACTTGCTTGGTGATACTTCCGTAAAATGGATTGTAATGCCAAAAGAAGCAAGTATCCAAAAATCTTGTAATTATTGAAAAATCTAAAAAATTGTTATACCAAACGTACTCGAGCAACGATAAAATATTGCGTTCTAATGGTTGGTGATTATTAGTTGTAATTAATAAAAATTTATATCGTTGGTGGTTTGGATGAGTTTCTCTTACAATATTGATAAGATTATGAATGTGGTCCTCATGACTTGTTAATTCAAGCTCTAATATAATGCTTAAAGATTCATGACTAATGTGATTTAAAAATTTTACAAAACGTCCACTTTCGCTTTTCACTTCACTAAAATCAATAATATTAGATGGGAATTTTTGCATTATGTTTTTATAAATTTCATCAACATCCAGTATATAAGCACTTTCAGTCTTATTAGTAAAAATCGTTACTTGATATGGAGCCTCGTGTTGGATGATCTGTCCATGAATGGAACCCAAACACTCACACACTGAATCTGCGAAAGATCCTCCGAAATAAGATAAAAGACAGCCCAAAACTAAATTCATTTTGAGACACTGTTTTACAAAATAACGGTATGAACAAATATTGCACAACTCAGTTTACAACGAATTTTCCCTTGCAGGCTAAAAATATAATTGAAGTTTCCCATCGACGTATTGACAATTGTTTGCGCCTACTTTGTAATAAAAATAATTTTAAAAATTTTTCTAGAACATTATAACCAAGTTTATTTTGACTTTTGCAATTTTTGAAGGTGAGATTCTCTATTAAGATTCTCAAATCAATCAATTGTACAAAAACATAAATTAAAAAGTGTTTTAATTCGTGAAGATAATATTCTTCTTAAAATGAAATTTTGAATTTTAAAAGATAATTTAATATAAAATAATATAGTATTGATCTTTACTTTACATGAATAATTTTTTAATGCGTTTGCGATGGTGTACTTGGGTTTACGCGAATTTCCATCAAAACGAGAAATTTTACCTTACGCCTTTCAATGTATCGTTCATTTGTTGTGTACACCTGACTTCGAAAGTAAACAGAAACATATTTTTATACGTTCATTGATAAATACCTCAAAAATTACTAAGGCTTCATGCTTCATAAATAGTATTTGAGTAGTCATCAGCAAGTATTTGAGCAGTCATCAGCAAGTATTTGAGTAGTTATCAGCAAAGTTACTTGAAACTTAAATCTTACCTATCACTTTTCTGAAGTTCACCTGTATTATATTTCGGAATTCCCTATTAAAATTTTACATGAAAAAATACATTTGCAAGAACATTTCCTTCAAAATAAAAATCGCAACTTTGGTTGAAAAAAATACGAAAAAATCTTCCATTATTTGTAGAATAATATGCATTTTATATAAATGCCCATTAACAATGAAATTTTCATTTTATCACCTTAATAAACAAATAAAAATCGTCCCAGTATCAAATTCATCGAACTAACCTGCTCACACTTTCCCTTAAAGTTCCAGGGACAATTAAAATTTTTAGAAGCAATTATATCTTATTCATGATAAATATTAATTAAATAATCCATAACTTTTGTATTTTATTTTTTATTATGATCATCAAGACATCCATGTTTATAAACTTCATTCTGAAAACTGTTTTTTTTTAATATCTCCAAAGCAAACGTAGATTTTACTTTATTTGCATTTTCAAATCATTAACGAACAAACTGTGTTCACAAAGAACATACAACTGAGGGGCTGCGTGCAATAATTTTTCGGTAAATGAGTTATATTATTATTATTCTATGAAAGATGATCCATGTATCCAATAAGCGCCTTAGTCGAGTTAGGCCTTTATTGCCTAAATCGGTTGAATTTCCCTCTAACCTCAAAATCATAACTTTAATATGATTATTCGGCTCTCGTGGTATAAAATACGGTTCGAAACTGGTGCGTAAGAAGATTTTTAGCTCATGTGACTTTTCTCACCCACTTCGCTCGTGCGAAAAACGTCACATGAGCTAAATAATCACCTTCAGCACCCGTGTCGAAATTTACTATTACGTAGGCTGTACGCTCTCAACTGAAATGGTCTATGCGCATATGATTTAGTTGATTGTCCAGGTATAACGCAAGAAAAGTTTAATGATCTAAAATTATTAATGACCTAGGTACCACATGAAGAAAGGACGTGGTGGAATGAAAATATATATAAAAATTAAATAAATTTAATTCGTTCAAAATTGACGAAAATTGTATATTTTGTTTTGGATGTTGAAATTAAATTAAAGAAATATATTTTATTTGTTCGAAATTGACGAAAATTATATAGTTTATGTTTTATATGCTGAAATTACATTAAATAAATGTAATTTAATAGTTTTCATAAATATTCTAGCCCCTTCAAAAACAATAAAATGACTTAAATTGTTATCTGAAAAACACAGCCACAATCCTCCATTCAAAAATAAATACCAACATCGCAACGCCATACCCGGTCAGCAGAATGATTACGAGCTTTGGCGCAAGAAAGCTTCTCGTTTTTTTATCCTCGTCCTTCTTCCCTGTCTCCACCTCAGTCATCGGTCCCTGAAGGTAAAAATCCAGTCCAGCCTCATACACGCGTCGAAAAATAGCGTGAAAGGCCCGGACATAAGGCGAAGCTCTTTCAAAGTTGTACACCAGTCTCAGGCAGTTGAAGACCGGTTTAGCGAGCTTCGCTTTTTGAATCGGATACAGCGATCGGTTCATAAAGATCCTCAGATAATTCTCAGTGTCGATGCAGATGTGGCGTGCCGAGCCATTGACTAAACTCTCGATAACATCGTGTAACATTGCCATTCTTACCGTTCTGCGCTGTATCCTCTTTACGTGGAAATTGTCCTGCCAGAAGGCGTGGTAGTATAAGCCGGAGTACAAGTACGCCTTCAGGCCGATAGCATCGATACTTTCGAAGGTGTCGAAGGATATCTCGTCGTCCCCCAACTCGACGTTTAAGAAGCTCGAGTAGAAATCCGCTGAGTAGAGCAGCGAGGTGATGAAGACTGACACAAACAGAATTCTTCCAGGGTTCCTATATAGTCTTCTGTTCATAGACATCCCAAAGATTATGCGAACGCTGTCGAGCGCTGTCCACTTGTCCGTGACGATCTTAAGAATAGTCGCGATGTAGACAGCCGTTATAACCGCACAGGGGACGAGTACCAGGTTGGTCACGACGGTCATCGGCAGATACATCTTCGCAGCTGATGTGATCGGCATCATCGCCACCAGATTCTGGCAGTCGTTTTCCAAGTCCAGCTGCACGATGGAATGGCTGATGTCCCCGGTGAATTTGCTCGGTATAGCTGCAAGGTTGATCTCGTTCCTGCCCAACTTGTTGATTACCTTTTCCAATCCTTTTATGTATGATTCATTTTTGCCTACTTCAACGTATTGCAAGGAGAAGTTCATGAGACGAAGTATGGTGTAGGTAATGGGAAACATGAAGGCCTGTATTGCGAAGATACTGCCGTTGCTGTGTCGAAACGTCTGGCATTCGTCGGTATAGCTGATGACACCTATCTTGAATTCGTATTCATTAACGTTAAATAGTTTATCTGGAAATGGTTTCACGTCCAGTGTGAAAGGATGCGTGATGATGCGATCGGTGAACGGATTGTAGTATTGAATGGTACAGTGTTCATCCATTATCGTGAAGTCCAAGAATTTCTTGTCCCACGCGTATTCAAGAACTTCTTTTGTAGAAGATGAAGACGAAAAGTTGTAACTATGAAAGATGAGTAGCGTTTTGGGCCTTGGATTTACACTATCCAATTCAACGATGATATCTATTGTGTCTCGCACATTTTGAACATTCAATTCCCCGCAAAGTACAACGTTAAACGTTGCAAGATTAAAGTTTAATTCAGATGTATTTGAATATATCGAAGATATATCCTCTAAATTCATTGTAACGGATGGAATTAATTGCAATACTTTTTTCATTATCACATTTGTCCTAGGGAAACTTTTCATTTCTGTATTATTAAAAAAGACGTGAGTTTTGCGAGGATCAATATACTTTGAAATGCATTTTTTCATAGATTCAAAACCACTATTATAATCATTGTATCCATAAATAATTTTAGCAATTAATAAAATGAAAATTGTCCATAACAACCATCTTCTCAGCACCATTCTGTAAGTCTTTTGTTATATTTTTATCATTTTCTGCTTTATTGATTAAAAACTCGATAATATAAAATAATTTGTATTTTACAATTTCTTAAGGTGCTTCTATGAAGACTCTCTAGTCAATCAAGAGTAAAAAAAACGTAGATTTAAGACACATCTTTATATATGAGTTGATAAAGCTTGAAATAACATCTTGAATTTTAAGACAGTTTTGTGTATGATGGTATGTAGTTCCATTGTAATACTAGAAAGGAGAATGCTCAGGACGTCCTTATTCAATTTGAAAATTGCAACCTATAAAATCTGCCGTCATTAAAAGTATATTAAAATACGACATTTAGAAAAGAAATTTTATAGTTTTTCATTTCCTAAGTGTTAATATTTATTGTACAAGTTGTACTTTGAAAAATAATTAACACCTCGTGGGCATTCTTCTTTTAGATACGAATTAACGGAACTAACCAATCTACTCCTCTTAACATACCGTTTATATATAATCACCTGCAATAAAAAAATAAAAACACTCGTCACTTTATCCAACTAATTACGCTCACACTTCCTGGGACACAAAAAGCTCGGAGACAAATTACACGCGCGATAAAAGTGACGAAAATTTTCTTTCACTCCCCCGCTGGCACCTCCCACAGCCGTGTAATTTCGCACGCAATGTCAAAGCAATCGGCAATGCGAGCAGGCCCGCCGCCCAGCGAGCAATTACGCGCGTCGGGAGGAAATCGTTCGTCATTCGACCTGAGATTTATACGGTCGTAGGTGTACGTATGTAATGTACATAGTACGTATATATTCGCGAAGTTCGCCCACTGCGGGTCTGTTGAATTTCGCGAGAGAGCTCGGTCGTGACTCGAGGCTTTTTCGTCTTCCATAACCCATATATGCCACGTAAAATAATTCTCAGCAAAAATGACCGTACATTCACTAAAAGAAAATCATATCACCGAAATTCAACGCTCATCCCTATAACCGTCGCGGCATTCGACAACGCGACTCGCTCCATTCATTCCGGGAGTCCGTCGACCCACGCGCCGAAACTTCTCTCCACCTGCGCGCCTCTACCCCTGAACTCGCGCGCTACTCTGGCATTCGCCAAAACAAAACTCTCTCTCTCTCTCTCTCTCTCTCTCTCTCCTGCATATATACATACATGCACACGAAAGCTGCACAATCGATCGTCGACGCGGCTGAAAAGCTCCCTGCGCGGCGCTCACGCGACGCCGTATATATACCTTGACTGCCTACTCCTTGCGCTGCAGCGCGCACACAGTACAGCGACTTTTCAGCGCGCGAGTGAGAGTGCGTGCGGAAAACGCGCGGGGGTAAGTCAGGGGTTTTACGAGCGCAAGGGGTCGATCGCGAGAGTATACGCGCGGCTGGACAACGACCCCTGCGGAGGATTTATATTCTTATGTTTAACAACATTGTCGTCGTCGGTTCCTCGTTATTTTTGTTATTAATGGCGGTTTTATATGCTTTTCGAGGGTACCAGAGTAGCGCGTGGAAATTCTGGAGTCGGGGATTGATTAATCACATCGCGCGGCCCGAAATAACAGGCGCGCGCAGGTGGGGTTATCGGCTCGCGAGATCTTGTGTACGACACACGCAGTGGTCTAGCTCTCACTCTCTCACCCACACCTTCCGATTGACCGAAAAATCGCATTCGGTAAATCGGGTCAAGGTGCGCGCGCGCGTCAGACCGGCCAGAAAACCAGTGGCAAAGTCGATTCTTGGTAATTGTTTGAACATTTTTTTTTTTGGGAGGGTTGTAGAAGAAGTTTAGGTGAAATTGTCAACGAGCCGGCAACGAACGAGTGACCGGATTTCTGGGGTCGCGGGGGCGAGCCAGTTTGTTCGATAAAAATAATGGGTGTCGCGCTCGCGCGCTCTCGTGTACGGCGCGGTGCGTTTTTTCTTCCTCTCCCTGTCGTGCTCTCGGTTCTCGAAACAGGTTACCCTCGACACGCACTTTCGGAAGGAAATTTCTCTACTACTTGTTATACATATTCTTTGTGAAAGAAATTTCTCTACTTCCTGTGTATATTCCATATGACGAATTGGTTTTGTAATGGAATTTGAAAACGAATATATCGAAAAAGTAACACCCGCTGTACTTGCGTTTCGATTAAACCCAATAAACCGGGAATCCCGCAGTTACTCGTACTATATGAGTTATGCCTCGTAATTTTTCTTTCCATCGCTCGTTGAAATGTAAATACGCGCCGTTACAGAGCTTGAAACGCGGTTGTAAAGTGCCGACCGACGTTCTAGTTTTGCGCGCGGAATAGCGAGAGAACACGCGGAGTCCGGCCGCGTCTCGCGGCCTTCGCAGGGCCATGTTTGTTATAATAATTTCTTTTAGGAATTTCTTCAAGCTTCTGGTACACCCTGAATAAAAAGGTATAGTAATGTCAAAACAAGGTGGTTACAGCTTCATTTCGTTATAGACTTTTATCTCTCTATTTTCCACTCAGTTAACCATTTTTCGTATAATGGATTGAAATCAATGATTAAAATATTATTATCAGAATAAAAGATTGAATTTTTAACTTAGCATTGATCCCTCAAGCCACTACACCAACTCCTAAAATCCAAACTCTTCTCCACAAATCAGTGAAAAAGCTGCGGACTCTTACTAATTGACTCGCCACGGCCGTATACACCACAGTCACGACGCCTATAGAACCTCTGATCACACACACCCTCGTTTGTCCAGCCAGCCGCGGCGTATATATACGGGGGGTGACAGTGTGCCTATATGTATACGCGCTGGTCGTTCTTATCCGACGAAAGGAGAGAGAGACGCCGATAATTGGCCGTCCCCTCGCGTGCCAAGTCCACCTGCCGGCGTCGAGGTGGTCGCCCCTGTCACGAATCGTTTTTACAGATTTTTATGGACGGCAGCGGGCTGGAAATGATAGTTATTGTAATTGCGCTAAATTTTTAGGAGTAATTTTAGTGAATTAGGAGGGACTAGGAAGAACAAACGAACACGATATATTGATGTAATTATATATTAGTCGTTAGCTATAGGAATATAAGTATAACGAAATCAGATAGAAAAGTGTCCAACTCGAGCGGGTCATTAAATGTTAAATTAAATATTGCACGGCATGACAACCTAATTCCATTCTCCCTCTTTTTTCCATCAGGCATCATGCAACGTTTTTCGAGTTAGGACCTGTATATATACGTATGCTGTAGTTTCAAAGTCCACCGCAACTATAACAATTATACAATTAGACCACGGTAATGAAATTGACCTCTATATATACGAAAAAAAAAGAGAACAGTATACCACCGATGCAGACAATTTATGAAAAAAGAAGGCCGCGCGGCCGTTAAAATTACCCTAATTTATGACTAACAAATCACACGGCAAATGACCGTATCTCGCTTCCATTCGTCATCCTAATCACGCGCGATAGAATCGCTCGGAATTAAACAAACTTTTCTCGTATTATCCTAGATAAGATCCGCGGCTCTAACAATCTGCTCATGAATATTGTATCAGAAACCGAAACCCTTCGTGTGTGTATATATATGTGTATGGAGCACACGTCAGACGTAGGTCACTCCGAGCGCGAACTAAAGAGACGTGCGCGAAGGGAAATTAATTCGCGGTTTTCTATTTCACGATGTTTAGGGGGATCAGGTCGATTTCGAAGGACGAAAAGTTCTTCTAGTTTGCCTGTTTGATTTTTGTTTTTGTATATCATAAATTTCATAAATTCGTTGTAAGGTATGTTCAGAAAAATATGATCGTATATCACAGAAGAAAGAAGATGAAGACCCAAATTAAAAAGGACAATAAACCCTATCCACTCGCTGCCTACATATATACCCCCCAGTTCCCCAGTCGAATCCTAACAAACCGTCCAATGTAAAATTCAAACTGATCCGCAGTCGCAGAAACAATCCTGTAACCTTGCTCACGCGGGGATCCCCCTAATTGCCAACCTCCTCGAAAAAGAAGAAATCGATCGTATGTGTACTTGTAAGTAAGTCTAACCTGCGGCTCTTTTAATTTATGCGCAGGCAATCGACCGCCCGAGGGATGGCCGGTGCTCGTCTGGTTCCACGGCGGCGACTTCAACACCGGCACGCCAGCAATTTGGGATGCTTCCGTCTTCGTCACCAAGCAGAAGGTCAAGTTCGCCACCCTCGTCGCTATACTCATTGCTACTACCTTTTGCACGCCCACGTAACTTTTGCGATAAGTACCTGGGAAGTGTCTTCTGGGATTTGTTTATCGGACGTCGATAGAAATTCGCGAAAATGTTGAAGGGTTAAAAAATTATTATGAATAAATATTGTTTCGTTGAAGTAGTTATAGAACCGCTGCGATTCGAGATTACTAAATATCGAACGCGTACGTGATTATGGTAATGACCCTTGACGCGTGTCATAAATTTTCAAGAAACTCGACGTTACTTATCTGATGCGAGAGTTGCTTGAAATTCAAGCCCCGGCAAGGATTCATTCGAGTAAGAATGACGTATAACCTGTATAATTTTTTTTTACGCGATAGATATGCACTATCACAATGTCTAAAAGTGGGCTTTTAAAAAGCGTTTTGAAAAATATAGCTTCGTTTAGGTCCGGCAATTTCATACCGATATTCTGTGAACGTTCATATACAATGTTGGCGCGAATTAAGGCGGCAAATTATATGAGGATATAATGAATTCAGAATTGAAAACTATTCTTAAACTTTTGCTCGGATAAATAAATATTTATCTATAGTTTACAAGAATCGTAACTATAGATATATAAAACATTAAGGACATTTTAAAAAGTTACAGTACTTTCACGTGTTCAGTGTTTCTAACGTCAACCCTTCGACCATATATGTCAGAAAGAAACGTATATAAGAGTACAAAAATACCTATGACTCTGCCCTACCCACGATCCATCAATTCTTAATCCGCGCTTCTTCGAAACCGCGTACTTGTCCATCAGTAGAGTGACACCTCCGTCGAAGAAACCACCTCCTCCACCTCGACATCCTCGAGGTCCCGTATTTTTAGTACCTCGCAGCCACTCCCATGGCGCACCAACTCGATGCCCAATTGCAATTGTGATTTATTTACCCGACCTTCTCTCTCAGATAGTAGGATATCCGACCTTCGCGTCTCTCTTACTCCGCGCGCATCGATCCTCCTCCGCGAGTTATCCTTTCGTGCGCTTTGTTTTTCTTTTAAGGAGGCCTTTTGTAGGCACGCGGCTGACCTACATGCCGACAGGGTTATGACGGTTGCGCGGACGTTTAGCTAATTAGCGGGTCGTAAAAAGAGGAGCTGGTAATGTTTGCTTTTAGGTTTTTCTGCGATTTTTGTATAGATTTGTAGGAAATTACTAATAGCGATTAGTTAAAAGGAACTGCATAATTGAACAGTAGACAATTGCCGCAAAATGAAATCTGGATTAACAACGAATCCTAATAAATTCAGGTTCTCGTGGTGACGGTCGCCTACCGGTTGAACATCCTAGGTTTCTTCACGACGACGGACGCCGAATCGCCAGGTAACTACGGCATGCTGGACCAGATCGCTGCGCTCGACTGGGTGAAGGAGTACATCGAGCTGTTCGATGGCTCGCCTTCGAACGTCGTCATTTATGGGCACAGTTCTGGTGCCATCAGCGTCGGCCTGCACATGATGAGCCCGCTCAGCCGAGGAAAGTTTGCTAAGGCCATCGCCATGAGCGGTGACGCTATCAATTCAGTCAGGATGCCCAAGGACGAGGTGCCGATCGTTGAAGAGGTTCGTCATCTTTCATTATTTATAACAATAAAAAAACTTTTTATACTGATCTTTATGCACAATTTACAATGGATAAGTACTTTTTCAAACGGATTCATAGTGTAGTCAGGTATATACCTATACAATACCTAGGAACTCAAATAAATAATTGTCTCGTGCAACAGGTAGCGGGGAGGTTCGGCTGCTATCGCAAGACATCGGACATGATGGATTGTCTGCGCAACGTGGAGATCGATCGGTTGATCTCGAACACCCAGCACATCGAGACCTGGGGTCCCATAATCGACGCCGACATCAACAACTCGTCTCAAGGTCCGTTCTTACCTCTCCATCCACGTGACGTCGGATCCGACGACTTTTACGCGGTACCCCTGCTTACGGGCTTTACGAACAACGAACAAGCCTTGGCCTACATCGAAAGCACCCAGGGCAATAACGCGGACGGTCGGCTGCAAGTACATGATTTCGAGAAGCTGATACGGGACGAAAGCCTAGCCGCGGTTGTACCCGCCGACGAGAACAGCACGTGTGAGCTCAGGCCCGAGCTCGTTTCCGAGGCGGTGCTGTTCTTTTACAAGCCGCATCCGACCACGAGGGACCAGAAGGTGTTGAGGGATAGGTATCTCGACCTACAGACAGAGAAGAACTACGCCGCTGGTTTAACCCAGCTGGCTGGAAAAGTGGCGAGGTGATTTAGGTTTATCTATGATTTTGGTAATGGGGCTAGACTTAATACCTAGAGCCAACCTAACTGTTGCGAGAGCAGTAAAGTATATCACTCTTAAATTGAGCTTATTCGAATGTACCTATACCTTTTTCACCTCTTGCTTTTACTTACTATCTGCTTTTGTTCACAGCCACCGATCGAAAATGCAGGCGTTCGTCTACAGGTTCGACTACCGGGCGCGTACCCAGGCAGTGACGCGCGACGTACCCGAATGGGCAGGCGTGCCTCACATGTTCGAGCTGCCGTTCGTCTGGGGTCTGCCGTACGGCTTCGGTCCAGCAGGGCCCACAGTCCAGTGGAACGCTGCCGACAAGAAGATGGCCGACGTCATGATGTCCATGTTCGCGACATTCGCGCGCACGGGTAATCCCTCTCTCACGACCATCAAGTGGGAACCTTACCAGGAGCGCAGCCCGGGTATCCTGATAATCGAGCGCAACATCGACATGAGCGACAACGGGGCCGTCGACTATCAGGCCCTGGCGTTCTGGAACGAGTACTATCCTACGGTCCTGGAGGCGGCGACGAACAATTGCTGCAACGTAACGAGCTCGGCGATGGCGCTGATCGGCCAGCCTGACGGCGAGCTACCTGAGGTCGTCGTCAAGTCGGCCGCCGCTGCCGCCGCCGCCGCGTTCACGATCCTACGATACTTCACCGTCCATCTCTTCGTTTGAAGGGAATAGGTCCATGTGCCGAGGTGGACGGTGATTGGTGAACGGATCATTATAAGTAGGCCAATGTGGGCCGGTTTCGTTCGTTGTCGTTTCGAAGAGTCTCTAGGTTTTCTCTAGGTTTACACTCGTTCCAAATAATGCACTATCATAGGAGCATAATCCTCGCAGCAAGGGAATAAAGCCGTTTTTGGGATATTTTTTGTGGAATGATCCTGAAAAGGGTTTTTTTTCTAGTGATACGAGTTTTTCCTGAAAAAAATGCATTTTACAAGCACTCGTTTTAAAAAGATAAAATACGAAACTCTACATTTAAAATATCACGGTTACAGCGGGAGCGCTCCAGAGGCAAGTGTGTTTCGAGGCAAGCATCTTGTTCTTATCTTGCAGTGGATGCGTGAGTGCTCGGATGATGGTCGAGCTGAGCCCATGACAGAACAATAATTACTTTTTTACATTTGGTTTTTTCATTTTCTCATTATCAAATGTATTCTTTCTACTTGGCAATAACAATAATTTTTATACTTTCTTCTGTAAATTCCAGATATCACCTAGAGACTCTCTTGGAAGACAATAATTGAACAAACTTTGTATAAGAAAAGTCGTTTGATAAGCCGTATGAAAGATTTTATTATTGTGTCTTTGTTGTGGCGTAGGAACTTCCGACTTGTCGATAGACGATTGGCGAGCCTGCGAAAAAAATTACCACTTAGAAAATCACAGTATCGATTGATGCTGTGATAGTCAGAGCGCTTGTTTTTACGGAGAATAAAACAGGAATATATATTTTCAATGTTACAACATGAAGTCGAAGGGTCACAATTTGTAAACGACGACTTAATTAGAAGTAAGGTATTGCATTGTGAAGAATTATTTACTGTTGATGTAGAAAATAAAGAAGAGATGTCGAAAATTTAAGAAGCTTGTCGCGATGTTACCAGAGAACTGTTTTATCAACGTCGATGAAATATTGATTAGCCAAAAGTTTACTTTTCTGTAGAAATTTGCGTTTCGTAAAATACACAAACATGTTAACGACATATTAAATATAATTGTAAATTCAATCTATTTCTTTATGTTTTGTAAGTTTTTAAAATATTGTTTTTTCAAAATACTTTTTGAAATTGAATTTCTTGTTTTATTATTAAAGTTTATTAAAGTAATCTACAAATCTTAAGTACCTTTCAATCATAAATTTGTAATCTCTTTCAAAAATGTTTAATTTAAAAAAAAAATTAAGTACTTTAAATAAATTAAATGCTGGAGAACAATGGAAAAATTCGTGTAAATATATAATTAAAATAATCGACAAATTTATTTGTGGTGGTAGTAAATAATAGAAGGAAAATCTTTTCTTTGAAAAAAGATATTAAACGTTGCTTACATTTCGATGTTTAAAGATAATCTCTTCAACATAATTTAAGAACTTTATATATACTTAATAATTAATTTAATTTTAATAAAATTAATATCTAAATGAAGCTTAATGTGTTTTTCCTTTTATCTTTGTGATTTTTCTTTTTAATAGATATA
>JAPYZO010004708.1:0-22573 GCA_030522905.1 Torymus flavipes | reverse complement strand
CGTTTTGACATTTAATAAATGATGTATAACTATGAATCCAAGCATTTGTCGTAAAATAGAGCTCAAGAAAACTGGTTTTCTACTAGATTCAATTCTTACAAAGCATTTGAATATTTCTTTTACTATTCATGCTTAGTTTCAAGGAGAATGAAATTTTCTTAGTATTGTACAATCATTCACTAGATAATAATATGTTTGTTTCTCAAAGAAAATGACTTTCCTCATTAAGTATACATTTATCCATATTACAAATCTTTGACGTTGCTAAGCGCAATCTTTTGCGACTGGTCATAAATTTGTGTCGAACCCATCGATAAGATTACATCAAATTGATGCAGTATTGATGTTTATTGCTTAGGTTTATTTGTGTATTTTGAATTTAAAATTACATGTAGACTAAATTAATTATGTAAATTTAAATTACCCTTTTCCTGGTACATATCCCCGCTATGCTTAGTATAGTAAATTACTAGTTTGATCGGGAATGACGGAAAAAAACAGATGTCGGTCTTTTGCCAAGTGAAATGTTTTTCCTTTCAATCTGTTTCTGATGTTTATTAGCGTGAGAAGTGAACTTTATTATGGACAATCTATTCGATACCAAAGCACTCAAAATGGATTAGGTGGTAAAGACAATTGAAAGCATTAATATTAACGAACGATTCATTGTTACAATGTCTGTAAGAGACAGATGATTGTTCTTATCTTAAAAAATAATGTTGTAAACAGTCAATGAATTTATACATTTTATAATAAAAGATCGAGATACTATGAAAATTCAATATAAAGTTTTTAAATATAACGCCATTTTATGAAGTGTTTTTTGTCTTGGAATAAGCCATTCTGTACAACCAGTTACTAGCTTATCGCCCATTTTAACATAGTAGTTTTCTACCAGGGTTGACTAATAAATAACTTATAATAAATATAGCTTAAAAATATTCATAATGTATGTTTTTTTCTTCCAGAGAGTGCAAAAACGTTAAAAATTCTATTGAGCTTTGCTGTTGGTGGCCTTTTGGGAGATGTTTTCCTTCATCTCTTACCTGAAGCCTGGACGAATCATGCTGCTGCTGCGGAAATAAGTAATTATTTTTCATTACAACGAGTTTGAACTGTCATTTTATGTAACGATGTAACATCAGCTCATTACATATTTCATTTAGCATATAATATAAAGGTTACAATTATTAATTCTTACCTGTTTCAAGAGCGAACTGAGAAAACAATATTAAAATTTTACTATGCTATTTTTCTATAGATATATGTTTACGAAGTCTTTTGTGAAAGACAAACTATTAATAGTTACAAATTTTCATATGCATTTTAATATTTATTATTTCGCGTTTTTTGTCTCATTATGCTCAACCACAGAACCCGAGCCGCGGGGTAATAATAACGCGTAATAGCGGGTAATAACGAAATTTAATTTTTATGAAACATAAAGTGCTATTTCTTATATATAGCGGGTAATAACGAATATTTCTTATATATAAAAATAGTTTTAGATATTTTTGAATCGAAGTTTTTTTTTTAAGATTATTACTAAGGGTCTAGAAAAAAACATTTTCAAGATTTATGACACAATGTGAAATGAACTTGTTGCAGAAGCTATCATATTTTTCATTTCTCATTTTCTGCGTCACTGACTACACTCCGCAATAATGATAGTGCATAACGGAAAGCATAAGCCAATATCATCCTCTCTCCACGTGCTCGGATGCACGCTACGCTTTTATTTTCACGCTACGATTTTATCTATATCAGTACTAGAGAACTAAAGAATATCTCTTCCTTTCAGACAAGAATAGCAGCGTCAATCATGCCTCGATGGGCTGTGGGCTTTGGGTACTCTGCGGTTTCCTGGTCTTCGTCATCGCCGAGAAGATGTTCAGTGTCGACAGCGGCGACGATCATGACGAGGAAGAGCTCAGTCCCATTGACGCGCCAAAGAAGAACAGTATACAACATGAGAATAACAACTGCACTGAGTTCGATGAGTTCTCCAAGCTCGTCAAGAACGGGCACACCAACGGTACTACATCCAAGGTCAACGGGATTAAGCTCAATGGGGAAATGACGAAAAGCAATGGCATGAAAAAGGACTTGCAGCAGAATGGTCTAAAGAAGCAGTCAAACGGCATCAACGACGTCAAGTACTACAATGGCTACACGAACAGTTTTACTAAGTCCAATGGTATCAAGCCTGTATCCAACGGCTACTATTCTCCAAACAGTGCAGATGGTTAGTAAAGTAGCTGCATAGTTAATTACGAGCTCCCCTGTAATTTTTCAATGCATAGACCACATACTAAATCCATTTCTTTTTATTTCTAGATCAACAGTTCTGCGAAAAGGCAGTTGTCAGTGAGAAGACGAAAGACAGACCTAGGCGTATCTCAGGTTATCTTAACTTGATGGCCAATTGCGTGGACAATTTTACGCATGGATTAGCTGTGGGGGGTTCTTTTCTTGTTTCGTTCCGACTGGGAGCTTTAACAACTTTTGCAATATTAATTCATGAAATCCCTCATGAAATCGGTGATTTTGCTATTCTACTCAAGAGTGGATTCAATCGATGGGATGCTGCAAAAGCACAACTGATGACTGCTGCAGGTGGTATGTGCGGAGCTTTTGTTGCCGTTGTTTCTTCTGGTGATGCTGTCGGTAAGATACTATTTTATATTTAATTTAAAAATTTTATAAATTCCTGTTCAAATAAATTACCACTCCTTTTGACGTTATTCATTCATGTTTATCCTTATTAGTTAAACACGGTGCCAAGCAACTAATTGTTACAAATGAAAAACGTATATCTTAAGGTGATGTGATGCTGATGTGACCCATGCTATTACTCAATTCTGGGTTCCCATTTTTCTCCTTCAATTTTAAACTTTTTGAAAAAAACTCTGTGAGAGTTTTAAATGATTTTGTCAGAGAAAGTTGTAAATTACATTGCAAATATTCATATATTTTCCTAAATAAAACTAGAAAATACGATTTTCCGTTTGCATTTTAACCGGATGAAAAAATGTTGATTCTTTCCAGTTATATATCAGTTGAAAAATGAGTGCAAATTTGCAAGTTTTTGAAAATACATTGAAAAATGATAAAAGCCGCTTCTGTGCATTATCACATTATTTTGTGTATTGAATGTACCGTCACCTTAAAACTTATGTAATTTTTTTTTTTTTTTTTTTTTTCTTCGAAATAAAGTTATTGTCTGCAAAAAACTTTGCCACTACAGATTTACAGTTTTCACGATTTTTTTACATTGAGGATGGTCTAGAGACCCAAAAAAACCTGGTTTGGTAGGAGATGTACCATTAAAAAATTTTCTTATCATTGTACCTATAGTTGTTTATCTGACTGACGATGTGCCAACCATTAGCATAATTTTAATTTGATCTTGCCAAAATATTAAATAAATTTCTGATTAACTTGCAAATTAGACAACATAATCATTAGTAGCCTTTATTGAAGTTAAAAATATTATTCATTTATAAGCTTTATTTACACTCTCGCAATGTATAATAATGTGAATTTTACTTATAATATATGCTAATTTACCATAGAAAAAGTAAAAAAATTTCTGAAGCAAGAACCACTAATTTCAAAGATCAGCTGCTTTTTATAATGTTCCTATATAAATCACTAATATTGTTGTATTGAATATGATATCAATAGGAAATTATTTTTAAATTTCAGAATCAAAAACAAGTTGGATACTTCCATTCACTGCGGGTGGATTTCTTCATATAGGATTGGTCACCGTTCTTCCAGAGCTCTTAAAGGAAACAGATCCGTGGGAATCATTGAAGCAAATGGGCGCCTTACTTACTGGCATTGTAGTCATGGCGTTCCTAACGATAATCTGCGATTAGAATAAGAGTTTTTGGCGTTTGCATGATATTCGGTTTGAAGCGTACCTTCAGGATACTCTTTTAGAACGAAGGAAGAACATTTTTGTTAGAAAGCAGGATAAAACATTAACCACTTTGTAATATTTTTTGAACCTCGCAATTTTTTTGTGACAAAGTGTATGACTTGGTCGATATACTCTTTCTCGCTTTTAACAAAGTATATCTTCCTCTGTGATCAATCAGCAAGAAATTAAAAAAATTAAAATATGTATATAAATGTACTTTCGGAACTGTTATATGCGACTAATTAGAGAACAAATTATTTTTCACTTGATTCCTGAAAGAACAATGTTTTGCTAAGTCAATTTATTTTTTTACGCAGATGCGTCTGACCAAAGCGTGATTCGGTGATGGAATTACGTTGCTTCCTTTCCAGAAGCTCAAAATCTTGATCGTTAAATCACAAAATATCGGTCAAGCTAATCAGTATTGATGTACTGTCATTGGAACAAAGTAACAGAAAATGGAAAAAGAAATTTGTTTTGTCAACATTTACATTTTTTACAATGAGCTCTTCATTTCATTGACATAATTATTATAATTTTTTGGTTCGTGGCTTCACGAGCTCTAAGAAATATATAGAGGGAACGGAAAATCTTTAATTGAAGTTCCTAGAACTGTTGTAAATAAGACTCTGGGCTCTGCGAAGCCCTCTGCGTTGAAAAATTAACCTGTTGTCAAGGGTTCCTGCTGGAAGAGGAATCAAATGGGTAAAGAATAGAACGACGTTGCTTATTGATTTAGTTGTTTTTAATCAAATGCGAGAGGTATTGTTTGAATAGATGCTAAATTAAAATTAATATATTTTTTAAAAAACAGCATCTGTAATTGAAGAAAAAACTTGGTGGTTCCGTATTTATAGCTAATACAATCGATCCTTGTACTTAACAAACAGAGAACAAGGTCTCATGTTTTCCAGCGGTAAAGCGAATAAAAAATCTTGGCGCGACGTGTGACCACCACATTTTGTAAATAAACTATAATATTCTGTAAATTTCCTGTTTTTATTATTAAAATTTTCCTATCACCATAAAAAAACTAACTAATAAGACTTAAGAGAGTTATAATATAACCTCAATTCAGCATCTTTTGCTAAAAGAGTATTTTTCAGTAAAATAAAAGATGTTCTCACTTTTTATAAAATAATTTATTACAGTATTAATAAACAACAATTTAAAAACATGCAGTTTATTACATAAGTTCACAATTTTAGAGCACTTTCAGCTTATTAGACTAGGAATAAAGAATTTATAAATGCATCTGCTAACAAAAATCACTCACTTGCTCAGGACTCATTAATGGTATATATACAATGGACATGATTAAGCACAATTGTGACAATTGCTATAATTCATCATGAAAAGGTTCACTTAAAATAGTTTGTAATTTTTCAAGTAACTCTTGATGATGAGCATGTAAGTTTTCACCCTCTTCATTCATTTTGGGAGAATCCCGATACACAGTAAGAATTTTTTCTATTTTTGATGATAGTGCTTGCTCCTTATCAAGGAATTCACTTTTACAAACAGAACTAAGAGTAATCATACTTTCATAAATGACTTCATGAAAATCGTCAATCTGAGAATCGATAGTTAAACTCTTCATCATTAAATCTATTAAACTTTGACAATATTTTTGCATCACAAGTTTCTCTTCAAAATTTGTCAAATCGTATTCCTTTGTTCTTCTAATTCTTTGTTGTTCATCAAGTATTTCTTTAAGATTCTGCCGTTCAATAGTTAAATCATTTACTAAATTCATTATTCTCGTTTGAATTTGGAAATTTCCATCAGTTAAAATTTTTCCGAATATTTCTAAACCACCGTTATTCATAAGAGCTTTTTGAGCTGCTGGAAAATGTCGCACCAAAGCCCCAAGAGCAAACAAACATCTTGATTTTACTTCGATCTTTTTGTTTACAGTTAACATATGCAAAATCTTCTGTACGAAATCATTTTCCAAAGCTTTTAATTGCACTTTTGGATTGGATTGAACTGCAGCACCTAAAAGTTTCAGGGCTTCAGATTTTATTTCAGAATTCGTTGAGTTTAAAGAAGGAGAAATTATTTTTCCCATCCTAAAATGAAAAAAATATTATTAGTCGATATATTAAGTCCATGAAAAAATTATTACTGTATTTATATAATAAGATTTGCTATGTTAGTTGAAGAACATTAACTTTAAATGAATAACTTGCTTTAGTAAGGGTAACACTAGTGCTAAAAGTAATGTTTCATGTCCCTAAATTGCTTTATCTAATATACATTATATGATAAAACAATTTTAACGATAAATATATGGTATGAATGTTTCAAATACTTTAAAAAATGATAAAAGGGCTTTTCTTTCCAATGCTTCCAATATATACCACTCTATACCTACTTTTAGTAGTCTCAACACCTCATGGAAATAAAGCATCGCTTTTGGCACCAGTGTTACCCCTATCAAGGCAAACAAAAAATTATTTTTGTATGTACCCTCCCATATCAGTAAATATCTTTGCATTATCTATTTGATGAATGAGATATTCCATGTTGTTAAGAATTTCTAATATTTCTTCGACTCTTCCTGAATCTAAATTCTCAGATGTAATAAATTCTTTGTAGTGTTCAAATTGACTAAATAAACTAGTAAGTACTTCTGAGTCAGTTGAAACATTCATATTTAAAGCCTCAAGTTCTTCTTTTAATTCAGAGTAACTTCTAAACTTTTTTCTTCTTTCTGATTGAGTTTCATCATTCTGTAAAATAGAAATTGTTGAACTTGTAATAAACATTTATAAAACTACTATATAATATATATACTATTATCTTATTTTTATGAAGTATAGTCAATTACTTTTGTTTGTAATAAAGGATCGGATCCATCTGACTTTATTTTTTTTAGCATAGCTTTTAATTCATTAAAGGGAATCTTAATTTGATCAGTTGGTTCATCTTTCTTTGGCAAATTATTTTCTTCATCTGTTAAGGATTTATCTGGAAGTATTGTCAAAGAGTTTGCTTGTAAATTATTTTCGCTTTCTTCAGACTTTTCTTTCGTTTCATTTTCATCCATCAATTTTGCTTCAGTTACACCAGTTTGTAAATTATGCCGTATATGAAGACCAGCAGGAATGGGAGTTCCTGAAAAATTAAAAAAATTTCAATAAAATGTAACAAGAACGCATGTACTGAATTATAACAAATAGTATTGCATTTTTAATAAATATTTAATATTGTGATGAAATATAATATTTATACTAAAAAGACTAAAATATAAAAAAAAAATTACATAAAAAGCTGGTGATAAATTGAATGTATGTTTCTTTAAAATTAAAAAAATTAAATTCGCATTAGCGCATTGCACAACGTAATGTGTATTTCACTGACGTGGTCTTTTGCGATCATCAGTGCACAAAGGTGTTATAGGTAGGTACCTATGTTGAACTACTACCTAATTATTGTAGAATACGTAAGTGAAAAACTTACCCTTTTTTACAGTCTGCCATTCCGTTGTAGGCACGAAAACGCTGTCGTTTTTCTTCGCATCCTCGGCTGCGTGCGCGAGCAACGCGAAAAAGAGACACGCCGGGAAAAGGTTGAAAAAGTAGCGCATTTCGCCGACACGTCCACGTTTAAAAAACGGTAAAGCACGGATAAAGTTTCTTCAGACACAGTCTCTGGATCAGATTTATGAGAACAAACGTAAAGGAAATTGATCTCACAACGAGTTGCCACTTAGACCGGTTCCCTTCATCATCCGAAAATGAATTACGTGGCCCTCAGCGTATTTACCACGCGCAACAGTCGCTATTTGCTTCATATTCTGCTATATACCTATACGAGTGATCGGTCGACTGCTACGGATGCGGGCGCCACGGTAGCCAGCTGCCAGAAGGCTGCTGCTGGTCTGCCCTCTGGTAGATATCACCAGGTAGCGCGAACGCGAATATCATTCGTGCATTCTAGCCAATGGCGAAGCGCCGCGACGTTGCCGCTTCCCCACGCACGTGTTTAGCTTCGCTTGTGTAGTTGTGTATGTATTGCTCGGCGCTTGCTTTTTTGTTTATATTGTATGTGCTTTAATTATAACAGCTGATGGACTTTAGGAATCATGGGTTGAGGTTAATTTTTCTTTTCCAAAATTAAAATAAACCAATTTTTAGATTAAATGTTTTAAAAAATAACATGATATACTATAAAAGATAATAATAATGTTAATATATCCAAATATGACAATGACAGTCTTTTGGGACTTCCTGCTTGTACCATGAAATTTTTTGAAAACTATCGATTTCAAAATACTTAATTAGTAAGTACTTATAGGTATGGTAAAAAGTTTCCCCGGAATAAATTTCGCATAAAAAGTAACGTTGGGCCAAATCTCGAAAAAATAAAAATGTTGGAAACGACAACGAAATTTTAATAAAGTTAAAAATTTAATTTTTAAGAATTTTCTATAGGTGTAGAGTTATAGAGTATCGTCCCGCGCTGCGGCGTCCCCCTCACTACCGCCCACCTATATACACCTATAGAGTCAGCTATAGTAGCAGTCTGCTATAGTATAGCAGTCGTAGCGTAGCGTTGTATAGCCCGCCAGTATAGATGGTGTAGCTGCGTAGTGTGGATGCGACACTGTAGCCTGTAGGTGGCTATTATGTGGGTATTACGCGTCTTGTTACGGCAGAACTAGACATGACCGACAACGTGAGGCGAATCTGAAATCAAAATAGTATGTATAGGATAGCAGACTCTGCCACACAGTGGGTGTTATTTTTGCCATATCACGGGTATTGAGACCTTGCCTTGCGACTTGCGTCTATAGCGAAAACAGTGTGGGTTACATATAGATGTGTATATATATATTATATATACATACATAGAGGCGCCGAGAGCCGGAGAGCGTCTTGCGCGCGCAAAGTGTGAAGAAAGACGAAGTGAAGAGAAAGAGGCGGCGACGAGTGTTTGATGGTTCGCCTTCGCTGCTCTTCTTGTTTTTGCTCTTGTTGTGTTATGCGATATGCTCTCGGGCTGAGGACGAAACCCGCGTCGATAGATGAGCCTGCAGGACAGCCTTTTCGCCGAGGACGCGGAGGAGGACGTGCAGCAGTTCCTCAAGAGCGACAAGCGCAAGAGGTGAGTGAATGACCCTATGTGCAGCCAACCAACAAGCCACCATATCTTAGCTTTTGGCCTGCCCTGCATACCTACCTACGCAGCTTTTCCGTACGAACATAACCTCCCTATGCTGTGGTTACACCGATTCACGGCTCCGTTGTACATAATATAACACAACGCGAAACGGGGTTTCGCAATTTTTTCGCATCTCGCAGCCTCATACTTGCTTGATCAATCCACTCTCAGTTGACCTCGGTTATGTTTTTTCTGTCTTATTCTTGAACGTCTCGTGTAAAAATACATCTTAACTGCAGTGTATTTAGATTCTTAAAAATGCAACAACCCAAATAAAATGAAGAAAATTATGTCGTTAAAGATTAATTTGAATTTATTAGAGAAACAATATCATTCTTATTGAATGGCCTTTTTATGATAATAAATATTACCCATTCATGATGAGAACACGGTTTAAGTATTTTATTGAAAATTCTCTGCGCTTGTTTATTTCAATACTAAAGGAGCAGAATGAAAAAACAAATGTTAACAGTTAATGTAATGCATTGACCGTCCGGAATTCGCACTACCGTTCCGCAACGTAAGAATTCTGCATCCCCAGCCCGTTACAAAAGAGCTCTGCACTAAAAGACGCAACAATGCGAAAACAGTAGGTACAGAAACGAAGCGCCCGATTTGAACACATACAAAGGCGCTTTTTGACATTCTTTACTCTTTTTTGCTTGCAGCGCTCGGCAAAAGCCACTGCACTTGACTTCTTTGAACTCTCGCGTCGTCGCATCGCGTTCTCTTCTTTCTAGTATATACTTAGGTAAATTTAGCAAGGAGCAAAAGAGTGTCCTTGCTAATTAAATCGTTTAATCGTCCTGTATACCTGTTACCTAAAAACGACTGCCGCGTGCGAGCACGCACGCGCACTATTGTGTAATCAAGGGGAGCCGCGTGTGTACACAACGCGCCGAAAGAGAAAGTGCCGGCGGCCAATGTTATGTAAAAGTTATAGTCGAGCGAGAATCTGCAGCCAAGCGGCTATAGGTGCTGCATTCACCTTCCGAAGGCCGCGGCAGCCGCTACTTGGAGCCGGAGCCAAGCTCCGGATTCGCTGTCGCGCACTCGTTTCGTCGTCTTGCGTCCGACCACCTCGCTCCGCTTTCGTGCTCTTCCCGGCAGAAGTGGCCGCCCGCAGGTGCACGCGCGCGAGCGCGAATTTTTCTATCTTCGCGACCGCGCGGGCCCGCGGGAAACTTTCTTCTAGGAAGTGTGCAGTGCGGTAGTCGTAGCGTGCAGTTCGTTGCTGCTCGTTTGATAATGCGAGTATGCGGTGCGAGTGGAAAAAGAACGATTAGTGTCGAATCGATGCTGCTCGGTCGCAGTGCGAAAACGGTGTTGCTGCATGTGTTCCGATTCTGTGCATAGTGTTTTTAACAACAGTTTCAGGTTGCACAATAATGTTCTTTAATTACGCTTTTTCTTCTAATTTCAAACTCAAATTTTTCTTAAGCCAAATTACGTCAACATTCTATAAACTCGTATAAGAATATTATTTGTAAAAGCTTTTTTATTTATTGTACACATTACTTTTATTTGCAAGGTCTTTAAAGAGTATATTGACAAATTGCTGAAACCGTTTTTCATCTACTTTTATTTTAAAATGTTACCGTGTAGGTAAATAAATTTACTTTTCAATACCTATTCAGACGCCCCAGTTTTAAGATTATTAATGTTTCTGAATTTCAATTATCATTGAAATTTTCCAAGCGCCTTACTTTATTTCTATTTTCATTATTTTTCAATAAAAAAAACATTTTAATATTATATAAATGTCAATAAGAATTTCATAAATAGTGCAATAAATTATATCATAATTTCGAAATTCACGAGTTTATTAATTTTGTATATGATTTTCAGTATTTAATACATGGATTTGATTTAGTTTATTGTTAATATCACCCCGTACCAATTTTGATTTTTTATATTAAAATTATGCAGTTAGGAAGCCATCGTTGAAATCGATAATGGAAGTTTATTGTAACTGCGTATGCTTAAATACTTTCTAAGAGTATGTAAAAAAAGTTCCTTATGGTAGTTATATATATGTAACACAATATTTAAATAAGTATAAATATAATATATATTTTATATACTCCATGAAATTATTTTACTAACTTGCTTGTTAAGTCAAATATAAATCGCGAATTGTGTTATGATTCCTTAAATTGATAAAAATACAAAATATAAGTATCGAGATTTTGTTCCATTAATATAAACAATGGCATGCAAAATCTTTAGTAGAGGAAAAAAAGAAAATAGGAAATTAATCAATCAATATGCCTTTTCAGAGTACTTCTTTTTCCGCCGGTTAACAATTACCGGAGATTTCTCATCCACCAGCTGGTGCAAGACCGTTACGGCAATTTACTACAGACGTTCTCTATTGGTCAGGGCTTTGGAAGAAGAACTGTCATCTGTTACAAATCCGACTTTATAAGGTATTTATTCGCCGACTTTATTAAAATATTAAAATTTTTTCAATTAAAAAAACAGCTATAATAAATAAGATATTTATACCCACAAGTTTTATAAATGAAATCGGATAATTTGGTAAATTACTAATTCACAATCAATAACTTCAATAATTTAAAAAATTTTCAAAATCTTTTTTTTCAGACCACCTCAGGTAAATGGTGATTCGCCACAAGGAAGCGACGGTATTTCTTGGAAATCCTCGAATGCGATGGGAATCGAGAGTCAGTGCACGCCAACCGCCTCGCCTGAGCACAGTGCGCAGAAACCAAGACAGGGTATATTTACTATTAAATATTTTCTTATCCCATTAACGATTTAATTGAATAAATTACGTTAAATTTCTGAAACTAAGAAACTATAACACGTGCAGAATCAAATGTATTTTAAAAGCAAAGTTATGTATTATACGATTTACATTACGTTAATCAATGTGAATGTTAATTATTTTCTAAATTTTCTCTAATCAAATTTAAGTCTCTGTTAAACAATACAGTAAAATTAGATTCTAGATATACCTGCAGTTACGTATTATATAATTTGGTCGAAATTTTGAAATTCCGTCGTCCTATGTACATACGTAACCTACATGTTACGCTTCAGCTTCGGCAAAAGTTATGTCATTGTTCAGAAGTTTAATATTTTATTTCTATAACATGCAAAACTTTCAATTTTATATAGATACGATTATGCCGTCTGTACATTTATTTTTATTTTTATGTTTACAGTAGTCAATAATTTTACATTTAAAAATTATTTTAAATTGACGAATAGAATGACGAAATAAAAAGAAAAATAATTCCTCTCAATCATTCGCTTTAGGAAGACGTCGAACCACATAGAATTTACGATATTTCATTTTTTAAAGAATTAATTTCTAATGGTTTAATGTGTGTGTGTGTGTGTGTTTGTGTTTGTATGTGTGCCTGCGTGCGTGCACGCGTATTTGTTAGAATACAAACGTGATAGCTGGATTCCTTTCTTACTAACACTATACAGTTTTGTAATTAAATAGCTCCTATAGATATTTATTTAAAAAAAATCCAATCTTAAATAGTATACGCTCCACGGTATTAAAATCGGCCAGCCCACATACCGATGTTTGTCAATTTACACGAGCTGTGGATTGTCCAAGTTTTTTCCTCCCTAGGTGCGTAATATACTATTAAGCTTCAATCAGTATTTTCCGTAAGACGTTTTGGTTCAACAAATTGTTTTAGTATTCTAGATCTCCTCAGAATGTTTGCTAGAGTAATGCTAAAAAACTGGGATTGCAATTAATTTAATTATGAAAACATATTTAATCTAGAAATTTGTTACATATTGTAGTAAAATCGGCTCCTGCTGTTGAAATTTATCGTCCACCGGCAGCAAGGCGAGCTAGACTTGAAAAATCACCTGCAGAATCACCACCAGTTGAACAAACGTCAGATGCTTGTGCAAGGTAAAACAGCAAATGGCTGAGTAAATAAAAATATCAAAAAACTTTCAATTCTTATCTCGAATACTTACAAATTACTTATCTACATGATTTCATATATGCAGGGCAAATCGTCAAAAGCGGCCCGATCGAGCGGTTTATGTACCTCGACATCGACGTAGCGGCCCTGAAGTTGAAAAGAATAATGCGGCTCCTGTGCAGGACCCGAAATCTAAATCGCCAAGAGAAACTTTTCGATCCGACTCAAGATCATCAGCTAGCAGGGTTGGAAAAGATCGAGTAGCACTATTAGAGGCTTATGATACTTCAGTCGAAAAAATGGAGGATCAAACAATTTCTAAGGAAATTATAAATTCTGTGACAGATACAGTGGAGGATCAAGTACATATTAAGCCAATATTAATGGCATTGGAATCTCCGCCGAACAAAGAGGATGATCAAATAATTTCTAGCGAAACACCAATGATGATAGATTCAGTACCGGAAAACATAAATAATGAATCGGTTTTTAATGACACGGTAATGGCTTTTAATTCAATGCCAAAAATAATGGAAACTGTCAAATCAGAAAACGCTCTTGCCCTAATCGCTTGCTCCATGAACGTAACACAAGAACAGGAAACGGAACCTGATTGCCTTGAGGAGAACGATAAAAGAGATCGCCGAAAATCTACAGAAAAGGATGAGGATGTGGTTAAAAATGCTCATGAATCTGAAAGTAAATGGGAGACTGAAAATGAAAATAAAACTGCCCTTTCGACTACTGTTACGGAATCATGCAATCCGACTGATTCTTACAATGGAGAGACTGTGTCGCAAGAACCGAAGTCAGTGTCGAGTCCCGAGAGGTTTATGAATGAATCTCACAACGAAGGTAACAACGAAGAAGTAATTAAAAAGGCAGTAATTTCAGACGTATTAATAATTTCGACCAAAGACAAATCTAATAAAACAACAGAAAAATCTCTAGTGGAGGTGGTTCCGATGACACCACCAGAAAAGAGAGTTAAAAAAGTTGAAAGACCGAAAAGTAAGCCTGCGCCGCCACCCTTGCCACCTTCTAAGCTCAATCGCGAGGAGTGTGATTGGGATAGCTTGTTCGATGATAACGGAGATTGTCTTGATCCTACATTAATTGATGAAGTGAGTTTCAGTAAAGTACTTTAAAGAATCAAACTTACACGTTTTTAAAATAATCAAATTTTTTCTTTCAGTTGACATCTTCAGTAGGAGAAGTAGTAATAGAAAAGCCAAAAAGTAGCTATAAAACTTATACCAAGTCAATTGAAGTATCAAATGATGAATTTGGACACGTTCTAGAAATTTATAACTTCCCATCTGATTTTAAATCAGGTGATTTATCTGCTGTCTTTAGTCCTTTCAAAAGCGGTGGTTTCGAGCTTAAATGGGTCGACGATACACATTGTCTTGGAGTTTTTAGTAGTCCTCTTGTTGGTAAGCAAATTGTTATCTTTATAGAAATAATTTCATTAACTTGTATTTTATAATAATAATTGATTATTATTATTATTATTTTTTTTTTCAAGGTATAAAACAAACATTTTATTATTTTAACTCAATCATTTAAAAATCGTATACTGCTAAATAATTTCGGAGTATCATTACGGAGTTCTAATTTATTACATTTAAGTATTTTATTTTTAAAAATTAATGTTTCCATGCACATGTTTATATTAACCAACCAATTTACTTAGATGCTATTACGTTCTATAACTTTTTAATACACTATTGACTTCCATATAAGGTTACTTTCAAAGATCTTAGGTGTTGGATCAAGAAAATCCTGATCTTACGAATCTGAGATTCGGATATATCCGGGTGTCTGGAACCGAGTTTTTAAAATACTTAAAAATTCGAATCCAGTTGGCAACCCTATTAGTATGTTTACTTATAGTAACTATAAGTTTTGTTATACAATGGTATATGAGTATTTGAGGTGCAACATTTTTAGCGATAGCGGAAATATAAGGTTTTCTTAAGTGGCAGCGGTCGTTATGCCTTATCTGTTTTTATATAAGATGAGGAGTGTTGGCGCGGTAAGTGAAGCAAAGTGCAAAGTGTAGCAAAGAAAATACAATTATGATAGGTTTTTTATTTTCATGGTGTCTATTATTTTCAGTCATTGTTTATATGTCTTAATAATTATCAATAAATATATATCTATGACTTTTTTGTTAATTTAAAATGTTAATATGTATAGTAAATTTTTAGTGTGTAATTTCAAACCACTGTTATCTATAATGGATTACATTTCAATACAGAACCATGTTGTTAATCATATATATATTTAACAAGACAATTTTCTTCTAATTAATTAAATGCAAAGGCCATATTAAAATAATAATATAAAATATTTTTTAGCTTCAAATTAAAGTAATTTAATTTTTTAAAAGCAATTTTATCGTTTTTATGTTGAAACTACAAGCATTTTTCCGTTTAGAGATGGGCTTTATGGAATATTTATATTTTATTAGTCTATTAGTATATTAGAAAAAAAGGAAAACAGAATGATTTTGAATTTGTTCTTGCCACTTACTGCCTTGCCCAAAACTTCCGCATAGATGAATTTAATTTTCTGCGTTCCATCATGCACATATGATACCTTCCTAGATGATTATCTTTTTAAGTTTATTACTCTTGTAGGTAGTAAAAGAACATTAATAGTACATTTCGACACGGGTGCGGAAGGTGGTCTCAGCCCATGGGACGTTTTTAGCACGAGCGAAGCGAGTGCGATAAGTCACATGAGCTAAAAATCTTCTTAGTTCTTACGCACCAGTTTCGAACCGTATTTTATACCACGAGAGCCGAATAATCATATTAAAGTTATGATTTTGAGGTTAGAGTGGTATAAAAAATATAAAATTTATTAACTATATATAATAATTTTTCATTTATTTATTTATTTTTTTTAATAAAATTTTGAGTATTTAGTTCATGATAATATTTAATGCTGCTTTAAAATTTATAGTGTACATAATTTGTCTCTTTTAGCGGCCGAAGTATTAGCTTCAGAGCACCCGTTCGTTAAAACGAGGCCATTAAGCGAAGCTACTGCATTAAGCAAAACTAAAGCTCGAAGAAGTTCCGAATTTCTTCAACCCTATAGGACTCGTCCCGAAACTTGTGCTGCACTTGCAAGGCGTTTAGTAACTAAATCACTCGGTGTTAAACTTGCAACGGCAAGACAAGAGCGAGAGCAAGAAAAAATTGTACTACGTGAAGCCAAAGGTAATATCATTATTTATTATAGAATGTAATTTATGTATTTAAAGTAAAATATTTTAATTTTTTGTAAATAAACTTATTTTTTTAGAAAAAAAAAGGCTTGCCAATAAACAACGTGAAGATATTTGGGAAGGCATTGTTACGGACAAACCAACAACGTAAAACATTTTATACTCAATATAGTTTATATTGTCGCTGAATTGCGTTGTACCTTAACGCATACTTACGTGCCTTGTAATGATAGTTTCAAGAAGATGTGGGGATAATATTTTTTGACTTCGACAGTTTTGTTTTGTTTTTTCATAAACAATATTGACTTATGAAAATAAACTGATGCCGGAGATTTGTCCAAATGTGGGATCACGTTGTGACGTGACTGCAGTACTCCAAAGTACTCATAGCGATGCAAAAAAGGATACTTACATCAAGTTTATTCTATAGACTCAGAACTACGATTTTGTGGTCATAAAAATCATCTATCATAATCATACTAGACAATAAAATACTTCCAAATTATTCATTGTTAATAAACATTGATAATTTTAATACGACTTTGTGATTCACAATACTGTCTAATAATACTGTTATGCCCAAGGTCATTTATCAGTTAATATTATAAGTAATTTTTTACGCACAGTTTCATAGATCAAATAGAACAAAAAGTTTGTAAAAATACGAGTAAGATGTATTTTTCATTGAAAGATGATTTGAAAAATTTTCAATGAAGAATACTTATGTAGGTTAGCAAAAATATTTTTATACACGATCATTGTTAATATTCTAAATTAATATAATCGTGCAACAAAAGACCTAGTCACTATATCAGAAGTGTGTTACCTATATTTAATGTTACATCATGATGTATCTGGGAAAGATATTTTGGTCCTAAATATAATAAAAATATTTTATGAAATGGTATAATCAACTTTTACTTCAAGTCCTGTTTTCAAGCTACAGATTCTCTAAGAATACACACGTATCTACAAAAATGAGATTTAAGGAATTATTATTATTAATATTACTTGGTTTCGCTTATAAAAGTGGAATTGTGGCAGTTTCAACATTGTTATGTTTATAAAAGCAAAGTTTATATAGTTGTCCTCTGTTAAATTACCATTTTCCACCTTTCTTCTTCTTTTTTTGTTGAACTTTTCGCTGTTGTTGGCGAGGTCCTGACGTCTCTGCTGCTGGACTTTGACGTGGATTTGGGGAAGGTTTGGTATTTGACATTTTCGTGATGTCGCTGTAATTAATATTTTGCATATTTATACTTGCATAAATAGTATATTACGTTCCTAGGCCGGAAAGTATGATATTACAGTCGCTTGTAGCTTCGCCTCGGACGGCAAACACGCGAATATGATATTCTACTTTCTGTCCGAGGTGCGTATACTATTTTTTTTCATACCCTGGCTTGAAAATTCGCTAAAACATGTATGTTTTACGGCGGGGAAATTGCAGGTTATAGTCACGTCATATATTGAAAACACGTGACTCTAATATGCAACTTCCCGGCCGCAAAACATGCATGTTTTGGCGAACTTTCGGCCGGGGTATGATGAAAAATTTCTTAAAGAATAAGTTTAAAAGATTTGGTTCGTGGACGCCAAGGTGAGTGAATGCTTTATCTTGACATTCTATCAGGTCTTTTTGCCTTTTTAATTTTTCTTTCTTCTCTGCTTGGGGTCTACAAACCGGGTCTCAAAAACCATTTTTATTATAAGAAAAAAAAAAAAAATTTTAAAACGTTTTTTACAATTATTTTTCAAAATTATACTTATATTTATAGTATATAATTCAATCAGTAGCAGGTATAAACGTCTGATACTGTGTGTTGTGTCTGATACTGCAGGCGCATGCTAAGAAATTATCTATTTCAAAAACCATTCCGAAGGAATTTCAAAGAAATATATTCCAGATTATTTAAATTAAAGTATATTTGAAACAAATAGTTATTAAATTATATTCTCTATCAATATTTTCAATTAAAATAAAAATATTAATTTTATCTATGTGTTTATATGGAGTTATTAATTATTGTTTCAATTTTGTCGAAGTAAAGTAGCTCTAGTTAATTCGGTCATACACCTAATTTGGTCACATACACACGTTTTCTTGTGTCTACTTCCCATAGGAAAGCACAATTTAAAAAATGTGAAAAATATAGCTTGTAAATTATTTCAAAATTTTGTGAATCTTTTTTACTTGTTATCAAGAGTATTAATTTAAAAAAGTGGCCATAGCCACTTTTTTTTTTTTTATTTAAGAATAAGAAGATAAGTAGATTGCAGAAGTACCTGCAAGAAATTTCTACTAATATAAGTTTTCCCCCACAGAAAAATTCTACAGAAATTTCTGCAGAAAATATTGCATATTTGTACAACAAAAATTAATTATATTTTGTTAAACATTTAAAAGGTCTCTCCTATACTAATGCTTTTGAGAATCAAATTTAATAATTAAAATTTAAGATTTAAGAATCAATTTTCATAAATAATGAATTTAGTAAAGCATATAATTCCATCAAAAAGATTAAAGACGATTTTTTTTTAGAATTTTTAGTAAAGTATATATGGGCCTAGAGCTGAGAACTCATAGAAAAAGAGAAAAATAATAAGTTTGAAAATAAAAAGATATAATTACTTATGAAATGAAATGTTGTAAGTAAATATTTTGCAGTTTAGCAGAGCTGACAGGTATATAAATTCACAATATTCTATAATAATATTAAATTAACACCTACAGGAAAATCTTATAAATATTTTGTAAAAAGAGATAACTATTTTAATATTACTTTAATTAACATATATTTTAGATATACACTTACTATTGATCACTGGCTCCCGTTGCAGCACCCTGAGTTCCTTTCATGGCAGCATCACGATTCCTTCTATCCCTTTTCTTTCTAAATCCGCTACGTTCATGCCTTGGTAACCATCTTTCTGGGTCTGGCTGAGCATTTGCATCATAATTTTTAGGTAGTTTACCCTTACGCTTTCGCTTCTTGCGTTTTTTATCTAAGACAGTTTCAGGTTTTCTAAAAAGATGAAAAAATATGAAAAGAACAGAAATTTATAGACACTTTCGTTGTTAATTTTTAAAATATTCTGATAAAAGTACATACCCTGGTGAAGGTTCAACTTTCTTTTTAACCACTTTCATGCCAATGACCCAATTACTGCTCTCTAAAGCATCAACATCAATAGATTCTGCCAAGTCATGTAATGATGGAAGTCTTTTTGACAAACTTTGCGCTTTTGTTGGATCAAATTGGGCATATGCAATAATTAACTGGGCCAAAGTTTTTGTATCTGATGGTGAAGCAGCAAGAAGTTCTTCTAAACTAGCAGCTGCAACAGCTACTTCACCTCCTCTTAGATGAAAATCTGCTGCTTGCCTCCACAATTTTCCAAGATTGCCTGTATTTTCCTACATTAAAAATTATTTTAATTCTGTCATTATTCAAAAACTGAAATTTTGATTTTCTAAAACATTAAGTTAATATTCTTTGTTCTGATAATAAAATAAAAATTTTGCTTAAATTAGATAATACCTTATTTTTTTTGTAATAATTAACAGCATTTTTGAGAACAGCTGAAGCTTTGTTTCTATCACCATTAGCCATATGAAGAGTTACAAGGGTGCTAACTATTCCTGGAAGTGATTTTGCTGTTTCATTTAGATTTTCTAATATTTTTATAGCTTCTCCTCTTTCATCATTAGTTAGTAGTAATTGTACACATGCTAATTTAATTGGTAAATAATTGTCATCCTTTGCATGCTGATCAAGCAATTTAACAGCTTCTTTTGCTTTTCCTTCTCTTGCCAATTGAACTGATTGCACTATAATTGCATCTATAGTCATGTTAGGATAGTCTTTTATTAATTTCTTACACAGAGACTGGCACTGTTCTCCCTGAAAATTAAATATTTATATAGATGAGATGTAAATATCTAAAATGTTTGAATATCTTCAATGAATATAAGTTTATACCTGATTTGTATAAAGTGCTAACAAACATTGATTGTATGCAATACTCTTACGTTGCCTATAAGTTAATTTATGTTCTAAACCATCTTGTGTAGCACTCTTCATTCTCTTTTTGCTATCAAATACATTTTGATCTTTATTTAATGTTGCAATATTATTGCTTGCTACCGCAGCTAAAGCAATATCATCAGGTCTTTTTTTAAGAGCCATGGTATACAAAGTTTGAGCCTCTTTTTCACGACCTTGAAGTTGCAAGCAATAACCAAGTTGAACTCTTATTATTCCAAGTTCATCTTCAATTTCTTCTTCAGTCATCCCATCTTCTTCTAAGGAATCACGACACATTTTTTCAGCAGTACGTAATTTCTTTTCAGCTTTGATTAAGTTTGACTTATCACCATCAGTAACTGATGCTATTAGTTGACATGCAGCATTGTAAGTTAATTCATAAGTATGCTCCCTCAAAGAAGGAACTTCTAGTTTCTAAAAATGCAATATACTACTTAGATAAATTCTAATTTAAATAAGAAATAATTTTTAATGTACAAATTCAATATTTAAGACTTACAGAGCCTTCTAAGGCTAAATGAACAAGTACAGCAGCCAGATTAGTTTCTCGCTCATCTTCGTATTCATCATTTGAATTTTTAATTATATCACGATAGACTGCAAAGCATTCTTCATATTTTTCTAAGCGATAAAGTATCTGGGCTTTAAGTTCTTTTACTTTTAAGGAAGAGTTTTGAATATTATCAATAATTTTATAGGCATCTGGAACTTGGTTTAAACGATAAAGGCAATAAGCCTTTTCAAACTCCAGTTTTCTGAAATAAGTAATACACGATAAATAATGTAGTTGTAATTCTAATAGTCAAGGAAATCTAATTACAATATTGAAGTATAGAAAAACTTACGGAAGGAGCTTAGGAAACTTATTGATGATTTGTAAGGCATCGTTAAATTTTGATAGCTGTATAAAACTAACAACCTTGCAATGAAGCGCAGCTTCGTCATCTTGTGAAAGCCCAAGTACTACAAATATCAATATAAATTTGTTATAAGAAAAATATACATTTTAAAATGAAATATGAAAAGAAACAGCTGGCCATACAAATCACAGGGATATGTAAACAGATATAATAAAACTTACTTCTATTAGCAGTTTTTAAGGCTCTTTCATATTCTCCATTTTGACCTTGTTTATACAGTTCGGCAAAAAGACTGTACAGGTTATTTTCTTTTGAAGCCATCGTAGTAGTTATCTTTATTATTCGCAATCACTCCGGCCACCAGCCATATTCTAAAAAACCTTACGTATGGTACACATATACATATATATTAAGTGAAAGTCATATATTACTGATCAAGAAGTGTTTCGATCTCCGAAATGAAATGACACGTGTGATCTTCAAAGCTGTAGAGGGCGACACTAGGCCAACCGCGCAAGTATTCGAATTCAGATGTTGAAAAATGCATATAATATTATAGGTACTACTTATACCTACTCAATATGAACACATACGTGAGAAATTCTATAAAAAATACACACTCGAACTTTCCAAAAAAATAAAAAAAAAAATTTAGAGGCACACCTCTGCAACAATGTTTTCTCGTTCATATAATAATATACAAAAAGCTTTTTGAACCCTCAAAATTGGAACCTTGAGACAAGAGACAAGGCACATGAGACGCTATGTGAACACTCGCTAAAGTAGAATGAGTTAAAAATCGATTGCAAAATTTGTACCGAACAGACAGAGAAGAAGGTGATGGTAAAATGGCTTTAATTTCAGCTAATATCGTTGAAAGAGGAAACTCCTGTGCAAAGTTACCAGCATTTAAAAATCACGAAAAATTACAAGAAATCAGTCTTATAAATTACGTAAAGTAGCAATTTTTTGTGAAATATTATAAATTGAACTGAAATATGTTGTTTTTCTATCAAAATCATTTAACATGTTCTGTTTTTTTTTTTCAAATTGCTTTAGAATTACATTCGTATTTACTGTCGAACATTTCTTGAACAAAGCTGACTTTGAAATTATTTCTTTCAATGTTATTTTTATATTGCTGCCTTATTCCACGAATTCTCAGTGTAATTCTTAGTAAACTTTACGTCATTTTATTTGGTTTTTAACTCTTTTTCTTTTTCTATAAGGTATTTTAATAAAAAGTAAAAACTGCAGGAAGTATATGAGCAATTCTCAGGATTTTCGATCAAAGAGTGGTTCCAGAAAGAAAAAAACCGCTGCCAATTCATTGGCACGTAGCTTCCTCAAAATAATTTATTGATTCCTTTTATTAAATTAAAATTTAAAAAATAAATTTTTCA
>JAPYZO010004706.1:0-11010 GCA_030522905.1 Torymus flavipes | reverse complement strand
AACGCAATTTCATATCAAAACACGGAACCACCCAACGCGCGCACACCTAAGCGTCGCAAACAAACCGCTTCCATTTGCGATTGTCAAAAGCGTAATCCCTCGATCCGGCTCTCTCAAAATCATCCCAACACCTATCATTCTATCCTCTTCCTTTCTCTCCTATCGCAGATATCAGCTACCCGTCGCGCCGGGGATTAAAATCCCTCGGCTCCAAATCGATCGGATCTTCGTCGTCGTCGCCGACGCCTTTGATCCCGTCCTCGCTCAAAAGCCGTCCGATTGCGCGCGGATTAACGGCTGATTAGCAGACGCGCTAACGGATTTTTCCGATGGCAGGTAGAGAGAAAGAGAGAGTCATTAGCAGATTGGTGCACGCTAGCGATTTTCGCGCCTCTCGCGCGCGCGATGGAGTAATGCGATTTTTTGCAATGGCTGCCGCGTGATTTTCGGTGATGGATTCGGTTGGTTTTTCGGAGGGAAGTAAATATTAGGGATGCTGTGATTTGTTAATTGAAGGTTCGTAGTTTTCGTTGATTGCGGGGGTTTTTAAATATTTCTCTTCATTCGATACCAATTTATAATAGGTATTGATTATAAAAGCTGTTTTGTCGAATTGATAAATTGATTCAAAAACAATGTTTCTTCAATATCCAAGTACACTGGTAAAATAGTCAATAGTTTATAGTGAAACTTTTTAGTTTCGTGGTACACCTAGTTTAAGATTCTCAAATTATTTACTCTTCGTCATGACAGATCTTCTAACGATTAGTCGAGTTTTTTTTTAAGTTAGAACGAATACATAGGCATTTATTTGTCTCCATAAACTACGAAAATTAATTTGAGCGCCGCAGGCAAAACGTCGTTACAGAGCGGCAATCGAACTAAACCAAACCGATTTGTTCTTGCAGCTCGACGTACCACCTGGGCATGCGTCACAACTTCAACGAGCAGCTGAACGAGAGCAAGAACCGCTTCACGTTTTTCGCGCCCCAGGATAGGGCCTGGCAAAACCTCCACATAATGCAGCCCTCCGTCTACAAGAAGATGTTCATGGCCGACTTTGCCTATCACGTGAGTTTCTCTTTTTCATTACGAAACCGTGTGATTGAGAATGGAAATGAATAATTAATTATTGTTGTTGTTATTTGATAGACGAAGCAAATCTTGGAACGACATCTCGTCGTGGGCGAGGCCTTGACGATGAAGAAACTGTTGGAGCTGGGCCTGAACGGCACGATGAAGCTCCAGACGATGAGGGACAGGCTCGACATCAAGATTAGGGAAACTGGCGAGAGTGAGTATCTTTCTGTCTATACATTGCTTTTCATCACTGATTGTCCAAAAGATACGTTTATCGACATCGCACTACTAAAGTGATACAATATATAGAGAGAGAGAATTACATAACTTGTACATGAAAAGGAAAGAAGACGATTTTTTAGCGTAAAGAATGAAACAATAGAATTAACCTTGTTGCTTAGTTGTTGAATTAAAAAAGAAAAAAAAAGATACAGAGAAAGAAGGATAAATGAGCTTTTGAATGAACAATCAAATGACATACATCAAAATCTGTTACTACAATGTCTACTCTTATTACATCCAGACGACAAGGTCATTGACGAAAACGCGATTCGTCAGAATGTTGGTGGTGAGTCTAAAATCATGCTTAGTGAGACACGCGCGCTTTTAACCAGCAACAATCACGTTTCACCTATATGTATTCTTTTGAAAAATTCTAGCAAATCGTGTTGATATAAATTCGGCCTTTTTTTATTATTCTTACGACACCGAAGTGACGTTAACCACTGAACGTAACAAAAATTATTCGAGGCATTAATACCCATTATTAAAACGTTGTTCGCGAGTGAGAGCGTATACAAAAATAGACTCAAAACGAAAAATGAGCACGATTTCAAAAGAATGCAGAGAGCCGCCGTATAACACAATGATAAATCATCCGCACGAGCGCACCGAGTCATTGGAGCACGATACAGATTGTCATCATTTGTCAGACGAATAAATCTTCATGACTTGTGTACACCCGCCGCCTGTCGCAAAAATTCGCATGAAGGCTTTTCGGCCGAGAGAGAGAAAGCGACAAAAAAATATGTACGCGCGCGATGCGATACCACACACCGCTCTATAGGATCTATATCTGCCATTTTCTGCAAAAAATCACGACGAGCTTAAAAAGTTTATACCATCATCATATATATAAAAAAAAAACGTTGTTTAGTGTTTATCGAATACACGTCATAAATATACTTTTGCTTGGAAAAGTCTATTTTGATGGAGAATTATTTCATCGCTTTTGATCGTGCACAATGCTTAAAAGGCACATAATTAAACTGCTTTCTGAAAAGTATATATTAATCACGATATAGATTGGGATTGTAATTAGGATTCGTAACCATCACGTCTTGCTTTACATGTTATTATGAATTCAGTTATACGCTTGAAAATGCCTCGCTTTTCTCATGTTGCTTCATATACTATTTCATAAGAATCATTAATTTTCGTTCCTTTTAAAAGAAAAAATCCGTGCGTCTTTCCTTTGAAATAAACAAACCATTTTACTCCTCTAATTTCGGAATTCACAGCGACAATCGATTCTCCGGGCACGAGAAGAAAAGGGCAAAGGAGCGTGGAAAAAATTGCGCACTTTTCCCGCGCGCTGCGTCTCTTGACTTTTAAAAAAGCGCGAAGCGAGAGACAAGCGCTCGCATTATGAGCCCCGAGAGCTGCACCGAGAGAGCGAGCGAGCGATTTATTATGCGCCTTTCGGCCGCCATTTAAATGCAAATTCCTTGATTACCCCCGGCGCGCTAATTGCTACGTGTTCCCTCTGTCTCGTCGTGCGCTCGCTCTCTCTCTCTTTCTCTCTCTTTCGTTCTTTCCCCTATATACGCTCGAGAGATATAACATCGCGTGTCGCGCCGTTTTCCGCGCCAATTCGCCCGGTAAAACATCGAATTTAATTCGGGGAATCTGTGGATAAAATTTTTCTTTTCTTCATGGCCCTGTAATCCTTGGTTAAATCTTTGGTGCTTAGCTTCTTGCGCGCTCGCGCAATTTTTCTAACGCTGACTGGATTATGCATCCGGGAGATTTTCCGGGGATAAGTCCGGAGTGGTTTAGAACAAGCGTGACCACTGATAGGGATGCATTTGTTTCACAAGGAAAAAAAATAGAATAAATGAGGTCATTGAAATGCAGTTGAGCAGTTCACAAAGGTGCTTGGCGCTTTGCTTTTGTTATAAGGCTTCTTTCCAAGTATTTCGTTGAATTCGTTTTTAGTATCATTCTGTATAGCTAATTTTTTCCTTAATCTCTACTCTAAAGTTAATTTATACACAGCTTCTATTTATTTACTTATGAAACTAATATCACTGGATTTAATATTTATTTTCTTATACTTTATTATTAATGTACATATATGACATTAAGTTTTTTCTTTTCATGTACTTACTTTACGCATTTTATTACACATGCATTTATAATTAACATAACTAACTATTTTGATTGATTTTGCAGAAACAACACAAGATATACATACCGATGAAAAATATTACAGCAATATTGTTTTAATGCTTGCATCGAGTACAGCATTCTTTTCTTAACGAATCTGTAATAGTTTTCACCAATTACATAATTATGCTTAATATTATTTATGTTATAATGTAATACAATTAATAATTATATTTTGTTGATAATGTTTGTATTATGAAATCTTTTGTCTACAAAATAAGCTATTTGCTGAAAATTATAACGATGTTAAATATAATGTCCTCCTATTATATACTCTCGACATTTTAATTTTCGCTAATTACTTCAAATTGCGCCAATTTTAGAGTTGCTGTACGTAAACGTGTCATTCTCTCATAAAAAGTTTAGGGTTAATTTCCAGGTATTTTTACGACAAAACTTGTGTAATAGTCATTATGTTTAATTAGAAAATGTTTCTATTTATAATGCTTAACATATTCGAAAGAATTAAAGTGAATTCGATATTGTGTTTTATATAAATATTACGTGATCCCAAAAAGATACTAAAGCTAAAAAATTACTATATTCAAACATAAGAAACTTATACATTTAAAACAAACAAATTAAAAAAATGCAAACCATGGAACGCTTATTGGCAGTATTCAGACCTAGTTGCGCGCCAACACGTCAGCTTTGCAACGGCCCAAAAATCTCTATAGCCCAACTAAAAAACCCCACTCAATATCCGCCAAACTCTATAACCGAATTTTCGAATTTTGCAGGCTACCAGATCGAGTGGAAGGGCAAGAAGATCAAGGTGATCCGACCGGACGTAGCGTGCACCAATGGTATCATCCACGTCATCGATAACGTGATGCTAATGGAGAGCGACGTGTACGTGACGGGCAGCGGCGCTACGGCGCTTATTGTGCCCCACATCATCACCCTCCTCGTCGCCAAGTGGCTGCTGTAAGGCCGTCAACCTTGGGTGTAAACTAGAAGAACCCCGTGCGTAAGAGCGAGAGAGAGTTAGGAGGACGATGGCAGCTCGACGATTGCTACGACAGCGCGTGCTCTGCGGACGACGCCGTGTGCAAGATTAATGAGAGAAAGAAGAGAGGGAGAGAAACATGATCAACGTCGCCATTTTGTCAAGGTAGTGGCGCTAGATGAGCGCCATTTTGTCATTGACGGATGGAGGCTGTAATGGATTTGTCAGGATTCATTGCGAAGAACAAGTAATAAGTTTCATTACTATAGCTAATAAGGATTGAAGTGGTCAAGGTTGAAGAAACTGATATATCAAAAGACAAGAAATTGTGTCTTTCTCTCTCTCTTCACAACATGCGGGATTTCATAACGAATGTGCCTATTATTATCAAAGTCGGGGACATGCGTGAGAGCAAGGAACTAAGAGCAATGTATCGTCAGTCGTGTGAGGGCCTCATGTCCGAGGACGACGAGAATTAGCCTATTAATTAATTGAGGAAGAGAATGAAGAAGGGACGACAAGGGACAGAGTTTACGGGCTAGAAGAAGAAGAACACAAAATGAGAGGAAGCGTTGATCGTACCAAATAACTAATTATAGTTAATGTAGATCGAGTAAATCTTAACGAGAAGATTAAGAAAAAAAATATGATGAGATGACTATTACTACATGCTATCGGGGTGGCTCACACACATTTACTACACACACGCAAGCGCAACGTCATCGTAGCGAAGAAGAACCGTGACTATTTTTCAGCTTTTTTGGGGAAGCTTCCATTTGTATAACGTTTTTTTCGTTCGTTCACACTCCGGAAGTCAAGGTCAACCAGCATTGTAATACTGTAAACTGCTAAGTGCATACGTGGCTGAGGACCCGGAAAGGATTTTCGCAAATGTGTATATTGTCTGATGATTATGATTACTTAAATTTCAGACTTGCAGCAAAGAGTGATAAGTACACCCGATCGAGATGCTTTTGTATGTTTTATGGAATAACAGGAGGATAAGTTTAGGCGCGACTCGGTAATTGAATTTTTCTTGTAACAGGACACGAAAGGTTACCTGATATATGAAACGTTTTATGAGTGGAGATTTTAATATGTAGCTGCAGACATAGGAGGCATGTTCTTCAACAATGTTCAATTAAGACATTTTAAGTTCATCACCTTAATGTATTCTTCAATTTAATGTACAAACTCTTAATTAGATATTGCAAAACAAACAGATAAATAAACGTGTTCAGAAAAAGTATAAGTACCGAGTCCCGCTGATAGAAGCTAACTGTATTATAAGTATTTGCTATATTTACTTATTGACGATACTGCCAGTTTGAATCGCGGGGAAGAGCTGAGACGCTCGAGTTTTGTACAATTATAACGATCAAAATGTTTAAAAAAAAAAACAAAGCGTAAAAACCAAGAAAACGATGATCAAGCTGTTGCGCTAAGAGGCTACTATTAGTCGACTGTTTTTTCGAGTCGTAATCTCTTTTACTCTCCAGAAGAAAGCCATTAATCGAGACGTGTTAAGATGTTGAAGTTGTACAGAAGTTTTCTGTATGTGTATAAACGACAAGGTATAATAATATAATAAAAAAACATCGTTTTCTTCATTGCCTTCGAAAATCAAGATAAATATATTTCGTTGAAATTAAAATAAAACTCTAAAGTCCACAAAGTTGAATTGTAGATGTTCCCTTTTTTACGAGCTTTTATATCGACTGCGCTTTCAAGACAATGGGAAAATCGATATGGTGAAACGCAAAGCATCTTTTATTTATGTATGTGTATTATCAAGTCAATTTCATTTTTATAAAACTGACATAATTAATTGTTCAATAGTAAAACATAATAAAAACATATTTATGAATCGAAGTATTTAAGACTTGAGAGTATATAACCTGATTCGACCTAATTAATAATTATACTAATACCACGATCATACTAAAATTATTTAAAAAGTGTTTTTCGGCATCGATTTTCATATTTCCTTGGAAGAAAAATCATCTTGATTCCGTTGAATTTGATGAACGAGTACACGCGACATTTCTGACGTGATCTTACTAAATGCATGTCGTGTTCATATCCAAATAATAACCCAGGTTTGAGGTCAAATTTTCAACCCGATGGTTTGAAAGTGCCGTGAATATATCACCGAGAGAAACTCGATGAACTCTTGCAAACGCCGAAAGCGAGCCCATAATAAATACGACGTAGAGAATAACGAAGTGAAAAAAAACGTGTGCGTTTATGCCGCACGGCGCGTTCAATTATCGCAAACTCTTAAGAAACTTAACAGAAAATTAAAGGTCGATGTTACGTATTGATATCAATCTATACATATATAATATATAATATACAGAGATATATTGCCAATCGATAATAGAAAAGAAAGTACCTAAATTCATTTAAAAGTTTAATGATGAGATTAAAGTTGGCTATGAGAAAAATTACTGTCTTGAAATTGAACATTTGCTCTATCATTCTAGATCTTTTCATTGGTTTTATCAAGGGCATTAATAAGATACTTTAAAGCGTTGAATAATTTCAATATTTTACAAAAGTAATCCCAAGAATCATAATTTTAAGGTGGTAATTTTAAATTATTAACTGAAAAGGGAAGCTAAAAAACTACAAAAAAAAGGAGATACGAAAAGACGAATGAAAAAGCAGAATAAATATCAGAGAATAAAAACTTGTTGTTGGAACGAATAATGAATATTAATTATTAATTAAAAAAATAATTATTATTACATGTATATGTATAAAATCTAATTACCACTGTTTGTTCATTAGTGAAAAGAAATAAGAAACGATGAAAATAGTAGAAACTCTATTTCTCTGTATAGTTGTGTCTTAATGTTCAGCTTGTCGCATACAAAAAAATGAGAGATTCGAGCCTCACACGTTTCGCTCATCTCGTTCAACCAGTACATAGATTAATCGCATTTATCATCGTTAATAAATATACTACAGATAAGTCTTCGCGATTGGTGAGCGCGTGTCTGATAAAAAGTGACGATAAAATGGAAAAATTATAAATGATCATTAACATAATTAAAATCAAATCAACTAATATCATCGTAATAAAATTTTGAAATTGTAATTGAGGCAAATGCATTTCTGTTGCGATTTGCACTACTGCTCTATACTATCATTTGTAAATTTTGTAGATAAAGTAAAAAAAAACGTAGACACGCGTTTCCTGTTCGCTTTTTTCAAATTCACGCCAAAAAAATAAAATATTGATGCATATAAAGCAAAATGAAAACAGGAATCATAAATATAGTTAAGGTACATTAGAGGATATAGAAAGTTCATGTTATCTTCTGAAAAAGTATATACACATTGTATCTCATGTGTATTTTCAATTATAAAAGTTTTAATACTTTGGTTTTATATCATATTTTTATTTCTTTATAAACTCAATCAAAAGTAGTTACTTAAAAAAGAAATATTTTGACCATTCTTTGAAAGTTCTAGAGTAGAGTAAAATATAGTGAACTTCATTATTTTTTACTGAAACTAATATTTGTTTGACTCAGTTGATAACAAGTCACTTACATATCCTCATAAAATACAATCAACCGTTGTAGCTCGATCAAACAAATGCAAGATGATGGAAGAAGTAATTGCTTAAAAAGTAAAGTGAGAATGTTTTTTAAAATTTAATGTTAAAAACGATGAAAATACTTGGAAAAGTAAAAGAGTTTTAAACGATCCACCCAAATAAGCAAAGTATGATTCGGTCGCGATGCAGTCGATGGTTTGGTGAGCTGTCAAATGGACTGATGAGTCTTGGTGGATGACAAAGAATTATTGATCAAGTTATTGTACACAATACAAAGGAAATGCACTCGTGACTCTCATTTATGTGCTAATTCTTCTATATAATATTATTAATTTTCATTATTTAAAATAAAAATTGTTTAGGTGAATTAGCACGAAAATGTAAGAGTCTGCATCTCATTTCTTTTATTGTGTATCAGAATACTATTGAGGTTCCAGTTAGTATTAAGGGGATTTCAAACTAATCTGTTTTACCGACATAACTAGCTTTTCGATGCTTTTATTTTAAATCTGCTTTTGGTGTCCATAGTATCTCATTATACTTCTAAAGAAAAGTAATACTAGGAATTTACATTTAATTTTACATTTGTTAAAATCAATAGTTTTTGAATAAGTAATATTAAAAGGAGTAAGGTAGTCGGTAAAACAGATCTCTGGAATCCTCTTAAAGTCTCAGAAGCCGATGCCTGCGAGTACAGTCCATAAAAAAATGACCTCAGCTCTTTTTAAGAGTATTGACGGTTACCAAGAATGTTTCGATAGCATGGATTTTAAGTAAGTTTTGCTAATGATGCACGTTTTTGATAGAACTTTTGCGAAATTGATACTATGTACGCTCGTGGAAATCAAATTGTATTTTTCCTCGAACTTGTCGTATGATTCCGACACGCTGCGTTTTTTAGGTGATAGCGTATTTGTAAAACTACATTTTTATTTATGGGAATATCTGTTTGCCATTTTATCGACAAAGCAACTCCTTAAAAATTTATAGTATAAAATGCGTTTATTAGTTCTACATTCAAACTGGAAACTTCTGCAAACCTAAGAAGTGAGAAATATTTTACTATTTTTTATGTAAGAAATCAAGATAATCTCTATTCTTTAATTTTACTTGGTCGGTAAAACAGTTTCAGGATTCCCCTCACGTTTCTGTAAGGAGATTTTTACAAATGTCGATGGGTTCACGGTATTCCACGCATCTTTTCTTTTTTACAAGCGTCCGCTCGCATAGGCCGTGAACCCAGCCGGTGTGAAATCACTCCATTTCCAACTGTAGCACTTTGCTAACAAATACTGTCCCTCACACACATACACGCGTGTTTTAAGCTTTAGTGTAAAGAAAGAAGATATATTATTTAGATATTACGTACTAATGCATAAGTTTTTCGCGAGTCACTACATGTAATTATTCACGCCGCAAGGAGGAGGAGAAAATACAACCAAACAAATAAATAAATAAAGAGATAAAAAAATAGTAATATAATTAGTCTCGTACCCTGTGTTTCGATCACTCGTTGGCACTGGCAAACATTGGCACCTTAGAGGCGCGACGTATATTTTTTTTCTTTCTTTCCTTTTCCCAACTTTCGCGCGCGCGCTTATAAATTGAAGTATATAACCGCGCGAGGCAGAAAACAAAGAAAATCTATGTAAATATACGTAGTAGTCGGGCGGACGACGATGGCAGCCATCGCTACACCGCCCGTTTTTAAAGGTTGCGTGAACGAGCGAGCGAGAGAGAGAGCGAGAGAGTGATTAGAAAAGGTGAGAGAAAGAGAGCGAAAGCGAGAGAGAAACAAAGGGGAAAAACAAAGTTACGCGTGATAAGAGCGCGGCCAGTGACTCCACACATAACACACACATAATACAGACAAACTCAAACATACAGATGCATATAACACACGTACACACGTACAGGAAAATACCGAGTACATTTTTCATCGCAATCATCATCGTAATTAATCATTAAACTACCTGCAGTCACTAATGGTTAAGCGTAAATAGGTATATATGAATTATTATATAAATAAATAAATGTACGAGGGGGTGTGCACTCCTGTTGCTCGTGACTCGACCGAACGACGCAGGAGGGGAATGAGAATTTAAGATTAATAAATAATAAAAATAAAATATTTAAAAAAAAAACAATTTCGGACGAATCTAATGTTTAAGGAGCGATTTGATAAATTTTAAGTGTTGGATTTAATACGTGCGTACACACGAGCGAGCATAAGAGAATAAATAAAAAAGCACGCGTCAGCCCACCCGATGTTTTATCGGCGGCGGCGACGACGACGAAAATGGACTAAGGAACTATGCGGGAGCGGCGACGGTACTTCAGAATTTTGAAAACTCGGCACGACACGGCGTTAGCGAGTATTTATTTTTCTGCTTTTTCGAACAACCGATGAATATATAGTATCTCTCTCTCTTCTATTGAAAATTCCATCTTGAACAAAAAAAAAAAAAAATGAACCATGTGTTTCGGTATGCGAAGATGCGCTTTTTCAAAATCCTGAAGTCGACATACCTCCCGGATGATTATTTATTAGCTCTCTACATATATTATATATTATATAAATATATATAAAAATCTAACAATTAAGCCATAGTAGGGGAAATCAAATTTAAGTACCACAGAGCTATTTGTATAAAAAGTCTCGCTTTGTTTCGTTCGGAACACACACAACACTAACACAAACACTTTTGAATTTCGATTATAACGGTCTTTACGTAAGATCCTCCCCGCCCAATGCGTTTCGAACCGAGCAAAAGAAGAAAAAAAAATGAAACAAGACGTTGAAGAAGAAGTTCACTATTGTATTACAGTCGGTATTTTTAGGTATCATAACGATATATTTTAGATAAAGACGTCACTCTCCTCGAGAAGCCTTAGTTTTTACTTAGCGGGAGGAAAAAAGAAGTTCGTTTAACCCCATACTCCACACGCTCTTATATATACTTTC
>JAPYZO010004705.1:0-16161 GCA_030522905.1 Torymus flavipes | reverse complement strand
TAGCGTTTCTGACTCGCGAGTCGGTGGCTCTGGTTCAAGCCCAGGGGTCCGTCACTTTTTATTATTAAGAAGTTGCGAGAGCTCACTCGTAACAAAACCATCCTTGATGATTTTTCAATATTTTTCTTGCGTTATTTTTCGTGTTAAAATTTTGGTATAGTATGCTTCTGTCTATAATATATACCAATGTTAAAGTGTGCACAATAAATTCACTTCAAATAAGTGAATATCACGTGCATGCATCATTCTACGTCCGAATTGCAACTTATGGTAATTTGATTTTTGAAAGAAAATTAATTTTTTATTCAGTGTGCGTAAAGTGCGACTGTACAATAAATCATGGATGATGATATCGAAAAAATTAGCCGATTAGATCATTCACGTATTCACAAAAGCCCTTTACCTTCTTCGGAACACTTACTCATCAGTATAATTTACAAATTCCTCGCAATTAATCATCAGGCTTAACAGGATTGCATTAGACTCGGCTCCCGTGAAAAAAGGATTATGCCGACGACATCCTTCTTCCGAGGCTATGACTTGGCGGCAATGAGCTCCTTGTCTAAAACGACGTCGGGCCACTCGAGAACGCGGGGCTCGGGACCTCCTGGAAGTCGTAGCGACGTATACACGTATAAGATAGAGGTGCGTGGGCGTACATCGGCAGCGGGGCGCATGTGGCGGTAGTCGGTGCACACGCTACGCGCAGGAAATTCAATTTTTCGCGCTCGGTACGAGAGGTGGAGGGGACGAGGGGGGCGGCGGAGAAAGGTAGAAAGAGAGACTCGTCGGGCTGATATAAAAATACGCGTATATCTAAGCGCACGTAGGAGCAAGAGGGCCGTATAAAAGTGACAGTGAGTGTAGGTAAGATCCCCCGCGCGCGCCGTACGTAGAGGAGAGAGAGAGACTCCATAAGGTTAGCTTATGTTCTTCCGTGCTATTACAGAGCTACCCCGCGCGCGTAGAAATAAAGCCTCACGCGTGCTGGTCCACAATACTAACGCACGCCTTTGCTCCACCCCAGACTTTCCTTTCTCTTATTCGCTCGTTTTGCCGCCACCGCGCCGCTGCTTCCTCTACAAAAGTAGCTCTTTTGCGCACTCTCCTTCTCTTCTTTCCTCTCTCTCTCCCTTTACCTCGGACTTTGCGATTGCCTTATACTTTTTTACTTTCTTAAAGGGGATAATGGTGACACGAGAGATTTCTACATTTCGGCGAGAAATATTTGCGCAAGCTCTATAACTCTTAAAAACCGTGATATTACAATTTTCAGATGTGCTAATTCGCATGTTGTATTTTTCAGCTTTTCATTTTCAGAAGCTTGTTAAGTGTGATGTAAACCTGTCAAAATTATGAAAATTTCATATTTTTTGGCATTTGTCAATAAATTTAGAGATATTAATATTATCATTTAATAAGTCGAACAAAGTCTCTTAATAAATTTCACCGAGTTATAGTATATAGAATATCAAAAAATAATCTTTCAAGAACAGCGTTGTCAAGATCTCTTAATTATAGCTCATCACGATCATTATCCCTGAATCTAGAAAACGTAGGAGCTCCATAAAACCCTCATTCTTTATTCATGGCAGTTTACAGGCAACTATTACAAGGCCAAGATCGTCTTTATCGTAAATTCAAAAGCTCTAAAATTCTGCTAGATCTCTGACATAATAGAGCAGCCAGGGATGAAGCGCATCGGCAGATTAAGGAGGCTAGAGTGAGTTATTGCTGTGATCGGCTTTTCCGCCTCACTGATCCGCAACTTGTGCGGAAGAAACTCCGCGGTCTGAGCTTAATATCATTCTAAAGGAAGGTGGAAACACCAATTTTTACCAAATCAATTAAACGACTATTTTCAAATATATACGCAAATTCGTACAATTCAAGAAATTGTTTACAGTTTTTAATATAAATATCTTCTGTTTCTTAAATACGTTGATTTTCGAGAACCTGTGTATATTCATTTTTAGTGAGATATATGTTTATATTGGCATAAATAAATATATTATATCATGTAATAATAAATGTTAACCAGCGGCTAGCTATTTTTCAGTTAACTTTATGGCTAAAAACGAACATTGCTCGTATTTCATAATAATTTGGTCCACCAATGCGAAATAAATTCTAGTATTTTTACACTTCATAAAATATGCATTATAAGTAGTAAAGCTTTTAGATTAATTATATTATTTTTGCATTATGAATTTACTACAAATGCTTCTATTTAATTAACATGTTAGCTATAAAATATGGTTACTTTTCTACCAGGGTACATTTATCTTTAGTATCAACGATACTTACTAGTTTCAATATTTTCCTTATAATCATTTCTCTTTCGTGTTTCTTACTCTATGTAATTTCTTTAAATATTCATTCTGTCATATATATGTTTTTAATTTGGAGATCGCTAGAATAGCATTCATTTATTATTTTAATATTGAAAAAGAATTACAAGACAAATAAAGTAAGATACATGTACCTAATACTAACTAATTTTGCCAACGTTTATAAAACATAAAATATNNTATTTACCTCATTTCCCCTTTAATTTACTCAGCTCTCCAGTTCTCTCTCCCTCTCTTCTTATATCCCCGATAGTCTTCTTGTTTTCCGCGGCCATATCGCTGGACAACTGCCTATATATCGAGGGGGCCCACCACGTCGTTGCGCCGAGGCGACGTCGTCGGCGGCAGGCGGCGTACGTGAGCGCGGACTAATTTGGGGGATAAGGCGTCGAGTTATTGGTCATTCGCCGGCGTGCGCGCACCGAACGTAAATGGACCCGCCGGAATCCGACGCCGCTGTTGCCGCCACGCGCCTGTACACTCCGCCACCTGAAACACGCCACCGCCGACATCGTCGCCGTCGTCGTTTCCTCGTTACGCGCCGTCCTTGTGCGAAGCTAGTTCTCTCTCTCTCTCCCTCTCTCTTCTCTCCCCGGAGTATGACGCACACGCGTTATGTGCGCCGCTAGCCAAGGGATATATACGCGCGGGAGAGCTGAGCGCGCCATTACGCTCTCCTTTTTGGCTTTCTTTCGGGCCGCCCCCCTTTCTTATGCGCGCCCGCGCGGCTAGATAAATCTCCGATGGAGTCCGGGTCGTCTGCGCTGAAAAGAGATTTAGAGACGCTATTAACTGCGTAGTATCTTTTTGCGACTCATAAAACGAAATGCATACGCGCGGGGACGAGGGATTCGCACGCGAGAGCGCGACAGAGAGAGAAAGAGAGACAGGGCTTTTTGTCCGACGGCGTGGTCGGAGGGTGCGAGGCGAAAGGAATCTGGGTTGTATATAAGGTAAGGATAATTGTTATAAATCTTGGCTGGAGACGGGGACTTCGAGTATTTATTTGGTAGTTTTAAGCTTTCGGCCGCCGAGAATGACAAGAAAGTACTTGAATTATTGCGAGAATTATGGGAACTCTTGTTTGTCATTATACTTTTATTTCTACATATAGGTTTCAAAAAAGAATAATGTATGTATCTCCATTTGAACATAATACCAAAAGTAAATATATCAGTCTCATTTGGAATACTTCTTCTTATTTTATCATTTGTTGTTTTTCATTCTCGCTATAATAATATAATAAATCTAAGAAACACGTTTAGATACTTTGTACGCAATTGGGGATTTAGGAATTAACTATTAAATAAAAGCTAGTCTTTGAATTAAAAAAGATAAATTAATCAAATGCAAATTTTATTTTGACATATTTCAAGTTCACAAAGTTCATCTTTCTTTGAAAAACCGCTGATCTTGCTTCTTTTTCGATTTTCCACCGAAAAGTTTACTATGCTAACGGAAAATAGATCTCCCACACAGTGCAATCTGCAAACTATTCATTTATCCCTCCCAAAAATGTTACAAAATAAACAAACTAACGTTGCATGCTGACATACTGGATTTAACGCTGTTCAACCCATCGCGCGCACGGGCCGGATAGTATTTTCACGAGCGCGCGCATCTGCGCAATGTGTGTTTTGTTGACTTCGAAATTCCGATTTTCCAGTGCTGATTGGCGCGTCGATGCGTGCATGTATACTGGCTATACGTCGATGCGCACAGGAGGCACCGAATACGTAAATATTGCCGACGTTTATAGGAATTCACGTCTCGTACATTCTCGCGCACGCGTTCGCCTCACACTTACAACCCATGAGTCGAACGTGTACTCACGAACGTGCGCATATATATAGGTACGTGCATGCCGGCCCAGAGAAGAAGAGAGAAACAGAGAAAGAGAAAAAGAGTGATGAAGGAGGTGGGAGCGAGAGGTGCAACTTTCACGGTTACTACTGCAGAGGAGCGACTATTCTTTGGTGTACCATCGACTATAGGAATTTTTTTACTTATTTACGGGTTTACTTAGACTACTTCTCTTTGCATATAAAGTAAGAGCCTTTGCTCTTCTCTATATTGCGGAATATTTTCAACGCATACATAATTTGCTAATAAATTGACTTCATTATTTCTTTTACATACGATTTGGAGTATGGCATACTGGTAGTTCCGATGAAACATATATATATATTTTGTCTTTGTACTTGCAATATATCACATCAATAAAAATAATATTGGCAAATACAACTAAAACCTGAAAAAAATGTATTACTTCAATTACTCAAATAATAACTTTGTTTTTAATGTTGAAACGTAACTTTATAAAAATTTTAACAAGTAACTTTTTCTAATATTTTTTTATATACAAAATTTTACTATTTACTCTATTCAGGTTCATTTTTATTCAACATTACTGCTCGCCTTACAAGAACAGCTACAATTTTTCCTTAACGACGTAGCTTCATATCTTAGCTCACTTCGGAATCTCGGCGCACTTCAAAAACTTCAATCTTGCTTTTCAAACTTTAAATTGAGGGAAAACCGAAAAAGCGGAGAGTACTCTCTCTCTCTCTCTCTCTCTCTCTCTCTCTCTTCAAAGTGTAACGAAAAGCATGCACTTCCGAAAGTGCCGAGAGAAAATCCAGCCCGGTGTGTCGCTCGCGCTCGTAGCAAAGATACCGAAAAGAAATCCGCTCAGGCGCGCGATCTCGGGAGATAGAGGCGCGAGAAAGGGCCGTGAAAGAGAGAGAGAGAGAGAGAGAGAGAGAGAGAGAGAGAGAGAGAGAGAGAGAGAGAGAGAGAGGGGGGGAGGGGGAGAGAGAGAGAGAGAGAGAGAGAGAGAGAGAGAGAGAGAGAGAGAGAGAAGCAAGCAAGCAAGCAAGCAAGCAACGCTGGACTGTAGTTGAGGTGCATTATTAAAGGACCTTCTCCCTTCCCCTACCGCCCACCCCTTCTCTATCCGTCCGCGCTACAACTTTTATTTGCACTTTTATTTCCCCCCAAAACGCGTTACGGGCCGCGCCAGCCCTACCGGTATCCATTTCCTATGCATTGAATTGAATTCAGCAGGCGAGAGAGATAGCGCGAAGAAGAGAGGCATGAAGAGAGAGAGAGAGAGAGAGAGAGAGGCAGAGGGAGATAAAAAGAGAACTGGAAAGATAGTGTGACGGTATACGAGCGGAGCAGTGACCCGTGAGCACGCATCGGTCTGTGGGCTCTGGACCGGTCATTACGAGTTACGAGTTACGAATTACGAGCGCGCCGGAGTAACAAGTATGAATGATAGGTGAAGTGACCGAGAGAGAGGGCGGGTTGCTTGTTCCCTATTTTCCTTTGTTCTATTGTTACTGAGATATGTGCACGCCGTATAATCCATTTTCTAAACATGGATTAGGCACTTGTAAATAAAATGTCATCTTGTTTATGAAAAAATTATTTGATTAGAGATTATTAATGTAGGTATAAAAATAGTTTCTTTATTTTCAAATATAACAGTTCTCCATTTTTCAAAAAATATAATTGTTTAAAAAATAAAGAGAAAAAAACAAGTGACAAACCAGTTATAAACGTTTGGTATTCGTACTAACTTCGCGTGAAACCTGAATTAATTGTCTACCAGAGAGAATATCACCTCTGTAGAGCATGGATCTTAATGAAGCTCAAGGGGCTGTTTTCTCCTACCAAATAATGAAGCCCTTAACTCATAATTCATTTTAATGGACCCTAGTTTCTGAGATAATTGCTATTTAACTAAAATACGCAAGTTGCGAAATACAACCGGACATCGTCTACATAGAGAAAAAGTAAAGCAAAGACTTAAGCATGATAATTTTTATTTGATATCTTAAATTGGTAATGAAAGTCCATAAATGAAATGTACCTTTTATATGCAGATATTGAAATAAAAATATTGTCATGCTGTGTTTATATTATTAAATTTATTTATTTATTTATATATTTTGTTTTAAATCCTAATGTCAGCTTCGAGAAGGTGGGCTTAAAATATATAGCATTTGAATCTTTCAAATCTTTAATATTTGTTCATTGCTCTTCTGAATTATCGAAAGATATATTTTCTCGTGTTTTAAGCACATTAAAAATTTCTTCAAATAAGCATAATTTAACGTTATGCTACTATTCTGGAACTTTCAGCTAATTACACCTATTCACTTTTTCAAACAGAGGCACGCAGAAAGCCTATTACTTTTCATTTACGATCACTATTATCTGTCTGAGTAACATCCGAAAGAATAATTTGCAAAAATAAATGAAATACTAATTTTGTACGTACATAATTCTAAAAGTAATAATTTATTTAAAATATGTATTAATTAATCGTGTTACTCGTATAACTGGAGAAACGCAATAGCAAAACTTTTTACCGTATGAGTTTCAACCAATTCACTTAAATTTTGATTACTTCATCAACTATTTTCTGCTTTTCAATTTCCTTATCAATCCAATTCATTTTTAGGATGGGCGCAGTTAAAAGATATTGCAGCTTGTTTATTGCTATTACAAAGACGAGATTTCCTGAGGAATTACAGCTTTGTTTTACGATCGGTTTATAGCTGTTGCAGCTAGATTTCGACGAAATTCAACTTTATATTTAGTAGCCGAAAACAAAACTCGTTCTGAAATTAAACTGTTCCGTATTATATAAAGTAATAACAGAAAAAAGTAAATCCACTAATGCATGTCCACGGCAACATGTATCCCGACCAGTAATCTACACGAAACAATGTATCCCCCGCTAGCACGTCGATACACTGTGTCTGTCAACCTCAATTATCGTCTCCACTCTCGCTCTCTCTCCCCTCGGCGCGCTAACAAATGGGATAGTTCCAAAAATACGACATCCTTATGCGGCGACTCTCCACGAAAGCGAATGATGAACCAAAGAACCGACACACGCACACGAAAAAGAGAGCAAGAGCGAGGGCAACTACCTAGACGAGACGCAACGGCAAATATATTTCGCTCGGAGATAATGAAGTCAACAATAATAACGCGGGACACACGCGCGCGCGCTATATTTATTCCGGCGGGGACCATAGCAGCGATGTGCACACATGTGCCTCTGCATTTATGCCGGTTTACATATTGCGAGTGCCCGGCGGCGGCTGCTGCTGCTCGTTCGCCACTTTGGCGTATTCGAGGAGGCGGTAGCGGACGAGACGCACCCGGGGGTATATAATGGAACGGCGGATGTAACTTGTCTTATAAGTGGCGCCATTTTGCCCTGCCTGACCCAATGTCTGCGCGCAGTTATGACAGGTATTAATTTCGTCTTAGAGCTGCTCTGTAGAGCGCAATGCCAGTGGAACTATGAAGATTGGAGGTTTTAATAGATGTTAGTTGCTATCGCCAGAGAAGTAATATATTGTGCTTTTTTATTTTTAACTTACCTTCGCTCAACTTAAATTATGCTATTAATGTATAAATGTTAGTGTTGGCAATTTCTATTCAATTTATTATGCTTTATCAATTTATATTCTATTATTTATGCTACAATTTGTAATAATAGAAACGATTGATTATTTCATTTTATGATAATATTAATAATCTACAAATGCGTGTATAATCAGTAATAGCGATACAGGATTTTTCTCTGCTGAATTAAATTAACAAACTGTAAATATACTTTCTACATTTTTATTATGTCAGACTTTTGATACTTAAAATTATTGCACACAATTAATTTATTGAAAATTACATTCAGTCACAACGGATCTTAAACTTAAAACGTAATGTATAATGAAAATGACAATGAACATTCATTTAGGAACTTCATTATTTTTATCATGATTTGTAAACTAAGAAGAATATGATTGATGATAGTCTTATTCTCAAATGATGTTTACGTCTCGATATTGATTATCACAACCAACTAATGTTACGAAGTTTGAGTCGCTTGACTTACACTAATGCCTTTTGCACTGTTTAATAAGGCTGGTGCAAGTTTCATCAATGCGAACCTCGGCCTGCAATTTACCAAAAAAGGTATTGTTAGTTATGAGAATATTATTTATCTGACTACTTTCATCATTTTATTATCTTTAATAGCTTTTAATTAATGTATGCATAATTGAAATAACCTACGAAATTAAAGACAGTCGTCGCTTGAAGCATCTCCCAGACTTGAGTAGGAATCCAAGAGGGCATCGTTTCCTGGGCTCAGGATTGCCCACTGGTCTTTTCGCTCCATCGGGCTTCGTCTCGTTTTCCACGTTGGTGCTCGTCGTTATTGCCACGCTAGCTTCACTCGAAGCTTCCTGCTGTATCTTCTCACCTTCGACTTTATTTGCGTTGTTTACGCCCTCGATAATCTTAGTTTCATCTACGCTCGTGTCATTGATCTTTACCAGAATTATCGTGGAGTTGGCAGTCGGTGAGTCGTTCGGAGAAACAATGATTGTGGTTGATGCAGGTGCAGGAGCTTTCGTAGCACCAGATTCTTCATTAGCGACTGCGATAGCAGATGGTGTTGTGCCAGATGCATCCGAGGAATTAAGGTTTGTACTGGAGGTAGTAGAGTCGGTGGACACGCTGCTGCTAATACTGCTGCTGCTGCTGCTGGTAGTACTCGGAGGCTTACTGGTCGTTGGCTTCGACGATGGTTTTATGGTGAAGTCGTTGTAGTCGTAAGCATAGTCATAGTTCTGAAAAATAATTTATGATTTATAGTCAAAATTTAGTGATTTTACTTATGATTTTACATTAATGTATGTATTACTATACATAGTACTATTACATAGTACCTAATATGAATAAGTTAGAAATTTTATTACATATTCACCTATTAAAGCAGTCGAATAAAATTTTTACTGTATAATACTTTACTGTCTAAAAATGACTGAAAAGTCACTAAAGAATTAGTCGATTTTTCCGCTGTCTGCACGAGTAAACGACTTTTCACTTATTCATTTTTAGAGAGTGTATTTTATTGTCGATACTTGTAAATATAAGCAAAATTTTATCAAAGCAAAAGAAATTAATTCAAAGAACATCACTCTACTTTTTTAAAAGAGTTGTTTATTTTTCTTCTTATAAATTATCTCTTATATACAAAATTATTCATGATTATATTCGCTTTAAGATTCAATTATTTGACTAGAGTGAAAATCGTTCGTAGTTTTTTCAAATGAATTTGATAGGTTCGGACTTTGTTTGACGGTGTCTGAACCTATCAAATGCATTGAAAGATTTAATTATGTTTTAAAAACTGAAGATTTGTTTTTGAATTTGGCTGTATCCTTACTCAAAACTCCCTTTACAGAAATAAAAATACATTCAGCCTATTATACAATACAAATCTTTGACCATTTATCAAGTAACTCACCGTATAATCTTCCAGCATGTCGGAATCAATGAGAGCCACGATCTGTACATCCTTCACGTCAATCTGTACGTTGACTTTACCCTCTTGTCTCTGATCGTACGTAGCAGCCGGTACCGATCTCGCTACCGTTGATCCAATAATCGCCAAAAGCGCAAGCACCCCTACGACTCTGCGATCCATGTTCTCCAGGTGTTACGACTACACGTGTTACAACTCTCAGATGTAACGCTCGACTTGCAGAAGCGTGACCGATGCCCGCGGAAGTCACGCTAAAAATGAGAGAGCCGGGTGCCGTGGTAGTCACCTTTCTTCTCTCCCTCTCTTACTCTCTCTCGCCCGTTCTCTCCAGCGAAGTCAGGGACCGGTAGTCCCGATAAAACAAGGGGAAGAGCCGGCAGCTCCATTACCGCGCGTACGTGTATTCACGCGGAGAGCGAGAGAGAGAGAGAGAGAGAGGAGCTAAGAGAACCGGTATTAGGAGAGCGAGAGAAAGAAGTGCTCGCCGGGCGAACGGCCGAGTTGAGAGGACGTTGGCCCCTTGGCAGAAATGTGTATATCGTTCGCTCTCACCTGGACTCCATGCGACGCGCGCGTCATCTTCTTTCTCCCCTGTGGTATGCGATCCTCGTGCACTCAAGGTCAAGGACGCCCTGATACCGGGAAGGGAATGTATATTATGTGCACCGCATGTGATGTAAGTGCTGCTATCCCGCGGGGATGCTGCTGCACACGCGACAGCATTGCTTTTGTTGCGCGAGCGATCGCGTGCTCTTGATAGACATGTGTATGCTTGGTCGTCGATCATGTGGATCTATTAGGCTTTTTGTGAGAGCTCTCGAGGTGTGTTTCGGGTCGTTGCCTCGTGATGGGAATAATAATGCCGCGGCGATGATGATGATGATGACGGGTTTGGTTAATCGAGATATACGTCGGTGATAATTGGACTAGGTGTTTACTGCCTCCCCCGTGATTCCTGGTATTTAGATAATACGGCTCCATTTATGCATACTAAGTTTAAATTGTAAATAATGACTTTGAAAAATGCTTGTGAAATTCATATGAGTATTTAATAAAGTAACAAGAGTAGTTTTATTTGAATAATTTAATGAAGAGGCGGTACAAGAGTGATTTTATTTAACATAATGGCTCAACTATTACGAGGATTATAATCAGTCAATTAGTCAGAAGGAAATACTGGTATATTTTGGATGAAATGAAATATACGTGACCGTTATAACTTTAGAAACGTGATCTGCGCATTTTAATTTTATAATCTTTAAAAACAGGTGTGGCTAAAGAACAGTTAATCAAAGAAAAGCGATGTTGTTAAAACCTACTTCTTTAGCAAACCATTTAAACTTATTTGCCTTTGATATATTCAACTTCTAAATATATTTTCAAGAATTCAAAGAAGTTAAAAAGCAGACGATCATATTCTATTGTTTAATTTACTGATAAAGCATTTAAGTTTTATGGAAAGCATAATTTTGCGATATAATAATTTATGTGTATTTCATACATTACGAATATTGTATATACCAAATGATATAAATATTTCAGTTACCATGGACAAAGTCAAAGTCGGTTTTTTTTTCAGAAAAAATTTAAACTAGCAGTACATACGTACCGTTATTGAGGTCTAGCATTTTTACACGTACTTATTGAATTAAAATGTGCGTGATTTGAAAAAGTAGAGGTTACTTCCAGTATAATGCAGTGGCCATGAGTGTAAGCCAGGTTGCTTTTATATCGAAATCTTATAACACTTTGGGCAATCCATCAGACGGCCGAAAAGTCCCGTATTGAGGCAAGTGAGGTTGTTGACTCTTTCTGTTTCACCTTTACCTTACGTTTTTCAACTCGATGCAAAACCAGTCTTGAATGTGCATATTGACGCTTTGGTAATAAATTGTTCAAGCTGTCTCATGAGTCGTCATGTTCAAATATAACGGAGACAATACTTGTTTGAGTAAAAAAACTGTACATGAGAGCACAATAATAGAGTAGATTACTTTCTAGTTATAGCTATAAGACAATTCTGTTGCCAACGCGGAATTTATTACATTTTATTAACTGTAATGAAACTTTTGAACGATCATATAATTGAATATAATATCTTAATTCTCCACACGTATGTTTAAATTGAGTTTAAACAATACTTGCAATTTGTAAAATAAGAAAAATTTTGTACACACTATCAGTATAAAACTTGATTACAAAAATAGCTTTATTTTTGGCGAGAAAACTTTTAGGTAAAAGTGCAGCTTACACTCTAGAAAAGACTGTTAACAAAAAAACTAACAAACACAACAGGGAGCAAGAAAAGTGCAAACAACGATTTTCGCAAGGAGCATTGGTAATACGATGTCGCAGCGAAAAACGGGGTGACCCGAAAATTGGCTCAGTTCAAAGTGCCGGGCAACTCCATTTTCAAAATTGGAAAAACCCCCTCTCTTCTCTCCTTCAAAGAGATTTTTCCGAAAAACAATATCGGTAAAATTTGACTTGCATCCCGCGAGCGCGTAGAGTGGCACGCAAGGCTCGTCGGCATTCGTAACCGCGGCGGCGCATGTGTCTGCACTCTGCGCCTCGTTTCATGGCAGCTTTTTCTCTCTCACTCCCTCTATCGCCGCGCCCCCGCGCACGGAGAGAGGAAGCTTTTACGTATTCAATCGCGTCGGTGGCACGCAAAACTTCCGACGCGCGGCCTCTCACGGTCGAGGAGAAATTACTCGAGCTATACTCGCGACGACGACGACGACGACAACGACGAGGACGACGCGATGCGTCCCGGCCCATATTAAACGGCTTTCATCAGCAAAGTTGGAACAATTTATCAGACTTAGGGTGAAGTATGACTAATTAGTTATCTCACCTCGTCATTATACCAAGCCCTCGCACGAAACTGTTCGCTCTCTCTCCTTCCTTCTCTGTGTCTCTCTCCCTCTCTGGTGTGCCGTTATTCGCGACCGCGATCGCCCGCGTCTGTGAAACTTCTCGGTTTCAAGGCGTAAGGCTCGTGAAAGACACCCTCGATCAACGCCTTTATTCTACGCCCACCCATCCTCCCCCCGCCCAGCGCGTCCGCAAATGTATATCCCGACGAGTTTCATTAGACGGCACACTGGGAATCAAGTCCGCCTGAGCTTGTAGCTATTTCAAGTTTCAGAATCGCTCCTTGTTCGAAGGGTGATCCCTATAGTTTACCCGACTTTTGAGTTAACTCTAATAAGATAGAGAGCTGAGCAACACGGTATGTTTTATTATTTTTGTTGGGAAGAAGGATCGTTACAGCATTTTATCGTTTCCTTAGCATTCACTGATAGTCTGCTTTTGCGTAATAATAAAGTAGTTACGAAAAATTTCAGTAAAATATAATTTAAAGAAATTTAAATAAATAACTATATACTTATAACTTTTTATGTGTGTTTAGATTGTCGATTTACAGGATATTATTGCAAATCTTTGTTACTGTGCTAAAAAATCAATACACAAGCTTTCACAATTAAAAAACCACAATGAAATTCGTTCGAAGTCGTAATAAACGGTCATTCTTTATGTAATAGCATATGCATAAACTCTAAAATTCAGCGATTCCATAAAATTCTCTAAAAAATGAAAGCTACGCTCGTACGAGCATGTATACGCTACTAGGGCATTAAACGAGGCATTTATGCTTCCACCGTGCTCTCGAAGGCATTAGCGCGCGAGCGAAAATACGCATCGGAAGTTTCTGCGAAGCAAACCAGAAATTACGGCATTGCGTGGCGACACCCATGCTTGCGTTCGCGCAAGCACCTACCGCACGTGCAAAAGTACAACCGTGGCTCACGCGCGTGTATGTGTACGCGTGTAAAAAACAGGAAACACAAGAGCGCGTGCTCGCAGGAGAGAGAAAGAGAGAGAAAAAAACGGAGAGGGAGGGAGAGAGTCGTAAAAGGGCCTAATCAAGGGTGTCGAGAGCTTTTGCGGTGTGTCCGGCTCTCTCGTGCTTGCAGCAGGACACGCGCGCTCGCTCGTTTATGCTGTATATATATACACACAGCCGGCGTTTACGGTGTTTATCATGTTTATGGGGCATAACGCCGCGGGTAGTTCGTCCCTCTCGCTCTTGCTGCTGCTCGCCTAGACTCATAGTCCTAAAATTAAGAGGCTGAAAGCCGGCGGTTCAACCTCGCGCGCGCGCGATCTTACACACGAGGGCGGCTAAGCGACTTCGTGCCTCGTGTCGCGCGCCGAGGATTCGACGCGACGAGGTGATCATATTTTTCTCCTGCCCCCTCAAGCGGCCGTCAATATTCTCGCGGCTGCGTTGATGGCCGCGCGAAATGACCGACTGCTTGAGCTTGTTTGCGGGGGGGGGATTTTGGACGGATTTCAGGAAAAACATTGACGAACAATTTTCGAGAAAAATGAAATGGAACAGTGGTTTAGTAAAACAATATGGAAGAGTGATTGGTGTTTGGCAAATGATTAATTTATACTTTCTTTTAAGCATTTTTACCATCAAAAATCGTATAAGCTTTATATATCAGCACGATTCATTATGTATATAATTTCTTTAAATAATTTTAATTCTAATAATTTATATACAACATATTTATATATTGACATATAAAAATGCAATACCAACGTACAAAAATAATTAAACTCTTTAAGTTTCGATCAAACCGCACAGGAAGCTTTTCACGATACCCCACAGAGCTGGAAAATTAAAATCATCTTTTCAAAAGCATAATACATATGCATCCCAGCCACCCTATTCAGTTTATTTCATCTGCCTTTGAGCGTCAAAGCCGATTGAAACTCACCGCATCCATGTATATATATTATTCATCCAAAAAGTCACATCAAACGACGAAAAAGGAAAAGTCCTCGAAAAAAGTGAGCGAGATCGAGAGACACGCGGCAGTTGCGAAGGAGGAAACGCACTCGCGCGGCTCGGAAAAAGAAACGACGCAGCAGAGACGCGCGCTTGCCGCAAACAACGATTTATGCGAAAGCTCCCCAGGAAGCGCGTCCAATCCGATGCGTGCGCGCGCGGAGATGAAAAGTGCGCGCCGCGCGAAAGAGAATGGCGAAGGTCCCTGCGGAGCAGCTCGGCGGACCCCGGGCTTTGCCTCCCTTCGAGTACACGCGCGCGAATATAACTTTTTGCCCCGGCAAGTAGAAAAGGTCGAGCTGCGTCGGACGCGCGGGCGCCTCGTTGATTGAATCGTGGAATAAATTCGCGCGCGAGCGACACGGCAAATTGAATAACTTGAAAGAGTTGAGGCGGACTGCGCACTCGCTTGTCTCGACTAGACGGAGCGCCAGTCGATTCCATGGGAATGGGGAGGTGGGTATATATATACGTAAGAAGCGCCAGATGGAGTTGCTGGTATGGAGGACGTGCAATGACGAGTGGCTGAATGGGGCGCATCGTTATTCGCTACGCGAGCTCTCTTCGTCTCCGTGCAGAGCGTCGGGATGCGGCAGGAGACTACTGCATCGATTTTTCGCCGGGAGCAATTTGTGCGCGCGCGAAGTTTCTTTTCGGTTTCGTGCATTTTGAAAGTTGTGAGAGCTGTATCTCGGGTGCGCCAGGCTGCAGAGGAAAGAAATCGATGATTCACGTCTTCATCAATTCAGTCGGGACGATTTGCGAAACGCCTCTGTGGTTCATTAAAGCTGACTGGGTTCTCCGGAATGCACTGAAAAATGTTATCTTTTGTATTTTAATTTTTTAGATTAGACGGGGTCTAGAGGTAAATGTTTTTTGTTGCTTATGTAATGTGTTATGTAAATATACACTAGCAGTGATGTATTTCAACGACACTCCTATCAAACATTTACGGTCTTTTAATCTTCATTTCTTTCATTGATAATTTATGAAAATGGTTTTCTTTTAACACAAAACTAAAATTGCTTCTGAGTAACTAACGGAAACAGAATTAAGTCTTTATTCCTAAAGTCTATAAATAAGGTTACTATAAAAGTTAAGACCTATTTTTTCTATTTATATCTAATTAAGAAAAAATAATTTATATTCTCTTAAAAAATACAAAAATACAAAATATAAAAATAGTAATTTTCTTAAAGCCTTCAATAATGCGACGTCCAGGTAAAATGATAGAAACAATTTTTCTTCAATATTTTAATAAAAATATATATATGAACCGATAACGCATGTGACGTAATTTACAAGAAATATCGTGCAAAAAGTCAGAAACACGATCTTTTGACGTTTAAAGGGGAATTTTGTGTATTTTGATGTTCAACATGAAATTAGTGTAATTCTGAAAAAAACAGCATATTTTAATTCTTAAAAAACAAATGCGAGCCATTTTCGCTAATAATATTTTCTATTTCAAGAAATTATGTGTGGTTCTTCCGAACGAAATATTTCAACATTTTTCTCGTATAAGGTATGAAAAATCATGCCCCGAAGGTACTTCTCGAAAAGAGAAATTTTAACAATTTTGAGGGCGC
>JAPYZO010004704.1:0-11011 GCA_030522905.1 Torymus flavipes | reverse complement strand
CACCCGATCGCGAATGTTGTATTTTCGGCCTCACTAGACAAAAAAATCGTATACCAACCATGGGAGCAAATAAAGAATCCCTCAGATCGCATGTTTGACACCCTCGCCTTCGGCTCGGGTGACAATTTACATGCGATCTGGGACATTCTTTACTTTTGCTCCCTAGGTGTGTAATATACTATTTTTACCAAAAAATGTAATATCAATTAATTGTTAATAATAATATATATTTTATTTTTTTAATTTTAACCATCACTTGTCCCCTAAATTCAATTATCATTTTTTAATGTTTTTTTTCACCATATCCTGGCCGAAAGCACCACTTTCGCTTCTTGTTCAAAAACGCGAATGGGCTATTTACGGCCCGGATATGGTGAAAAATAGTATACGCAATACGGGGATAAGGACGGTCACCATATAGCACATGTTCGGCAACTCCGAGTCGAAGGCGAGGGTGGCAATTTACACGTATTCTGGGCTGACCAATTCTTTACCTCCCTAGTTGCGTAATGTACTATATTTGGATAAATATTGAATGATACACTTACCACATTTGGATGGGTATAGTTAACAGCATCTAACCAATCTTGCAAAGCATTGAGGCAAAATGTTAAAACTCGACGACTCAGTACAGAGCTTTCAGTTCCTCGAAGGTGTGAAACAAGAGCCCACATGGGATATGCACTAGCTTCAAGTTCAGCACTGAATGCAGCATAATATGTATTAGGTTCGAACTCAACGTGTTGACTAAGTTCTCTTTGATTTACATTCATTCCTGAAATATTTCAAAATCATTTTAGTGAAACTCTTGTTTTAAATTATATGTATAGGGAAGTACATAAATAAATAGATTAAATAATGAAAATAATAAAAAATAAATGTATTAAGAAGTGTTTCCAGAGTTGGGAAAACGAAGTTTGCTCAGATTTGGAAAACTGTTTTTTATTACTGAAAAATAATAGTACATTGAGCAACAAGGGGAGAAAATGCGCTATTTCTAGCGAGGGTGACGTGCTCTGCACAAGTCAGAGTCTTGGGCGCCGAAGGCCCTCGAGACAGAGACGAGTGCTGAAAACACCTAACCCGAGTCTGAAATAGCTTTTCTTTCCGTGTTACACACCGTCTTTTTTTAAACGAAGGCATGACAGGGCCTTTTTTACATGCGTGAGTCGGAGAGAGAATGGGCATTTCGAGTCATACACAACGCTGTTGGAAATCAAAATAATTTAGAATTGATACGCAACTAATTATACAAGGGAGGCAGAAATATTCATTTCTGACCTATTTTAGGGTAGAAATGCCCATTTCTCACCTCTTTTAGGGCAAAAATAAATATTTCTCACCAGTTTTTCATTTCTCACTTGTTTTAGGGTTCGATATTATGTAGTTCCCATTGAAAAATATTAAGAATTTTGTGTAAAACTAATTATGGATAAAGAAAATATTTTTGCGCCCGTCGTTTTGAAAAATATTGTTCGATACACGTGCGAGAGATGATTCTCGACTCGGGTAATTGTCACACTCGCTTCGCTCGGGCGACTAGTGCGACAATCATCTCTCTCGCATTAGTATCGAAATGTACATTGGCAAAAATATATGGAAAAAAAATTACTTATTGCTATTTTCTTACCTTGAAACATAGATAGAAAATCAAACCACATTTCCAACAATGTATCATCACTCATAAATCTTTGAGCAACTGGTTTATGGGATAAAACATTGTTTAAATCAGAAACAAGGGGCCAATAGCAATGTTCTTTCATAACTTGTCTACCACAGTCCACTACATAATGAAAATTCTTATCTGGATCTGTAAGAAATAAAAGTATTAGAATCTACTTAAATAAGTATAAGTTAAAACATATTATTCAATAAATGTAACCTTACCATGAAGTGTATTTTGAATAAGAATTTTACCCATCATGTACTTTAGACTAATCACCATTACATGAAGCAGTTTCAACTGGTCAACCATTCTTACTGCTAAACTTTCGTTGCTGAATAGCTGCAAAACAATATACCATAAATAGAGGATAATTGAGGAGTGATTGTATTATAATTTGCACATTACTAAGAAAGTTCCCTTTTTGATATTAAGTGTATCATTCTTTACAATTCTTATAAACTGTATTGCTTATTACTCCATTTTTAACCATGTTGAGAAATAGATGAATAAACAATGTAATTTATAAGAACTGCAAAGCACAGCAAACAACAAATATAAAAAGAATGTAAGTATTTCAAAATAATTCAACAAAATGAATTATCTTATTTATTGTAGTTATGTATTTTTACACAAAATATCGTTGAAATATAGATGAAGTGTAGATGTGTGTAATCTTCATGAGGCTGGCGCTATAATGCGGAAAACGTAAATAATCGATAAAATTCGACAAGTTACGTACTTGTAGCGAAAACTACTAGTAAAATAATGAAGAAGTTGAAAAGATAACACAAAAAAATACTCAAAACACGACAAAGATTTAAATACAAGACATTTCGGAAAAATGTAAATAAAAAATACATTATCAAAATGTACATTGATTCTTTGTATTACGCAACGTTGTCTATGTATGCGTTATAAATATTTATTATACTTAAATGTCCTACATCAGTATCATAAAGTCATCACGAAATCTTTATACAGTCAAATAAGCAGAACAGTTATGCGAATAAAAATTCCGTAAGATTATTTTTTTTATTAAATATTAAAAAAATAATATTGGTATAAAGCTATATAATACACTATTAAAAGCATCAATAAAGTGATTTCAATCTATATAAGTAATGACGTTAATGAAAAGGTATACAAATATGGCACTAAAACAATAGTAGTTGCAATTTAATTAGTCGGCACATGTTTCGTACGATACGACGTCTATGAAAGCGCATTATCAACCTCTGTGTTAAAATTAACATTTTTTTAATATTACAAAACTGTACAAAAGAATAAATGGTAATAAGCTTACAAAGCTTACTCTATTCAGTTGAAAAATTATAATCCTTCTTCGTTTCTAAATTATTTTAAATATTTTAACACAAAGAATAAAGTTCAAAAATAGAAGGAAAATATTAATTCTATAAACATTTCTATTAAGAATAAATTTAATATCACTATTTTTAAGAAAATAAAAGAATTTCCTATACTTTCTAGTTTAGAAAATAATAAACGCGTGTGTGTGTGTGTGTGTATTAAAAAAAACTAGTATTAATAAAATATATTTACAGAAGTTTAAATTAATGTTATATTATATATTAATGTTATATATATATGTTGCATATACAAAAAAAAGCTGTAGAGATATGTAGCCAAACAGTAACTCAGTATTTTTCAAACATTAATGCATTTAACTTTTATTGCTTTTACGAAAAAGATAAGCGTGAATTATTCTTTACTTATTTTCTAATTTTCTTTTTCCATTTTTAAAGTAATAGTAGTTTTTGGTACTAGGCCTTAAAGTAACACTTTACAGACCGTGTGAGAATTTTTACGACCGACGTAGCCACAATTCCCACCAGATCCGTAAAATTTTATGGCTGAGTAACGAACATTATTTTTTCACACTCTGTACGCAAAGTGGACACTGCGCACGCTCAAATAAAACGGCATGCACTAAATCAAGCTTTGTACACGTATGAAAAAATTGTATCCGATACGCGAGTGAGAAAGTGATTTTATCCTCGTGTGGCCTTTTAACCCTCGCTTCGCTCGGGCGCAAACGTCCCCCATGAGGATAAAATCACATTTTCGCACTTGTATCGAAAATAACTATTTTCTTATACGTATCCGTATCTTATACGGCCGCAAAATAAGCCGTAAAGTACGTACTTATGGACACGTTTGACAAAAAATAAATTTAGTGTTACTAGAATAAAGCAACTTCTACAAAAGAATCCATGACCATTGTGTTAGCAAAAATGTTGAAAATGAACTGTACTGACATAGATAATTTTAACAAAAAATAAGAGAAACTTTAAATATTAGTATTATTCCAATTAAATTTAATTATTTTTTTATTATGTATTAATATTTTCATTTTATTAATTTAAACTCAAACTTTTAAGTATATTTAAACAATATTGATATACCTGCACGCTGACATGGACCACCCTGTTACTCAAAGTATCAGGATCTGTAGACCGTTCCAGCATCATTGATATCCTGCTGTAATGCAATACAAAAGCCCGAGTAAGTGCTTCTTTGTAATCTGGATCAGGTAACATGTTCAAGAGTAAGCAGACAAGTTTTTGAGGAAACTCATAAGCCACTGTCCAAAATACCAGTTCTTCCAAAAATGTTTTATGTTCCAAAAGTTCTTGTAATGATGCACATTCTGTTAAAGAAAACATTTACATTATACAATATGTAATACAATATATAATATAGATCAAATTTGATATTTATAAACGTCTTTTTTTACCTTTGTATTCATCTGGAGGTTCAGGATTTGGTAAAGCTTTAATTGCATCTTGATAAATTTTATTACTATCTTGACAATAACTGTCATATTCAGTTTGACCAGTGAAGCTTGAAGGGTCCATAAGACCACGATATTTTTGAGGGTTTGTAAGAGCTGATGTCATAACGTGCCTCATTAGAGCTCCCATATTGTTAAGATCAAGTAACATTTTCAAATAAGCATCTGCTTCTTGAATTGCACTTTTGTAATTAGTAAGGCCAACCTTGCTATAAAAACAGTATAAAAAAGTATTATTTTAAAGTAATGGATGCACTAAAAAATATATCAATTAGTTATATAAGATTGAACACAGGTTCAAATTGATATTAACTAATAATATAATAATGTAATGTAAATCAAAAAAAACCATTTCTATTTTCAATTTGATTATTTTAACAATAAAATTTCATAAATTACTCTTAAAAATTTTAAATTTTGCTGTAATAACTCAAATAAAGCAATCAATATTTTACCAATTTTCTCTTAAATGTTGAATAAGTCTTAGTATTATCCTGGGCATCATAGCTTCAGCAACACACATCAAGTCAGTTGGAGCTGCCGATTTATTGACAGCAGCATTTGGGCCATGCTTGTCACAAAATCTACAAGATAAAATTACCAATATAAACACAAGAACATTTTTCAGAGGTAATGAATGCTTTATTTAGTTATGCAATTCTCACCCTGTTTCTTTCATAACAGAGGTATCGCCACAATCACAAGCTCCACCTGCTTGACTAAGGAACATATTGAAATCGTGTCTATGATGGTTTCCTTTCTTGAAGCATTCAGTACACAGAGACATACATGGTGATATACCACAGGTGCGGCACCTGTATGCAACAAAATTTGGCGTCCACACCAATCCACATGTTGTTGCATTATCATAAATTCTCACTAAAAAAAGAACAAAAGCACCATTAAACATCACGCAAATGCAACACAAGCAGCTATGCCAGTTACATCATGTACACATAATATTTCAAGAGGACGCATAATCAAAAAGAATACTGTTAAAAGCCACAATGACAGACATTGAAAAATTTTGGAGCAGCTCCAAAATTTGTCAATTTTTCATTACTAAATTACAGTCTCTAAGTTATAGCAAGTTAAACTGCCTTGAATTGAAGTAGTTATGTCCTCGTGGAGCAAATAAGAATAACAGAGCAAGCTGTAGCACCTGTGTTGGCGAACTCATCAGGAGTGCGGTCGCCAGCCATGAGCCACTTGCACCAGTCAATGGTCTCCCAGTCATCGATGGACTTGCTAGGATTGAGCAGAATATCCAGCAGCTCGTTGAGGTGACGCGAGCAGTTGGGCGAGGCGTTGCTACACTCGGCGTGGATGTAGGCGGCGGCGCCCCGTTTGCCCTTGTTCATGAGCACCTGAGCCGAGGTGGCGGTGCCACTCGAGCTCGCCGGCTCCATGGTGCGGGCGACGTGGGCGCGGGTGCGCGCCTGGCTCTCTCTGACGGGGGAGCCGATCCCGCTGGGGCCTCAGGACGCGCAGGCCCTAAGCAAGGCGTATCGCGATCGGCGAGCGAGCGCGACGCGTGGAAGGAGCGGCTGCAACGTCGACGGCGACAACGCGAGGTGAATGAACCTTTTTTGGTAATGCAGCAAGGAGCTAGCAGGCTCGCGGGACCGGAGCTGATGGCCCGCGGAGCAGGTGAACCTCCGCGAGCTCCATCTCAATGAAGGTCGTCTGCCGTTCTCCTCTCCTGGCAGCTCAGCGCTGACGGCATGACGAATTTGGTGTAGGTAGTAGTGCTGCTCCTGCTGCTGCTTCTAGCTCGCAAACACGCGCACGCTCGGGCGACGACAGCGGCGATGACGACGTAAGGACGTCGTCTGTGCGCACTTTGGCACCTTATCCCTGTGCGTTGCCGCTGGTTGCTGCTCTTATCCCTCTCTCTTGCTCTCTTGATTTGTTCCTCGGAGGTGCGCGGACGAGAGAAAGCGCCAACTCGATTATCACACCCTCGCTCTCCGCGGTGGAGAGAGTCCCTCGGGTATCGGCGACTGCCAGACGAGGAGACTGCACGCGCACACGGACAGAGACAGACACGGACGGGCGCGCGCACTGTGTGCGCTGCTGCTGGGCTCGGAGCAGGGAGACACGGAGCGCGATCCGAGCCTCTTCAGTTCGTTCCTCTCTGGCGCTGTACTCTCTCTCTCTCTCTCGCTCCCTCTTTAAGTGTGTATTGCTGTCCTTGTCGCTCGCGCTAGTGGCTCGCGTCGCTCCGTCCTGTTCTCGTCGGCAGAGCGGCGGCCAGTCGCCGAGGGTCCCCTCGACGTCGTTGGACGGCGATTCGCTGACTCTTTTGTACGGATGTGTGTGTATAAATACATAGGTGGAGGCGCGGAGCCGTCTGCCTTACCGAGCGAGACGGGCACTCGTGTAACAATAATCGGCCTTTACCTGCACCTATAATATGAACTCGTCTTTTTCGGAGAGCGAGCGTGCGACGATCGCGCGATCGGCCGACCGCATGGATCTTAATTTTCGAGCGAGCGCGACGAGCTCGCAGCTCGACAAAAAGTGGGCCACGCACGATATTGCGAAATTCACCGAAACTCCGCGGTCACTGTTCAAGGTCACGGTCTGTCTTACCGACGACTCGATCTTCTCTCTTTCTCGCGTTTGCTCAGCTTGTCCCTCCCTCTCTACCTCTCTCTCGCGCTATACCTACTCGCGGCGGCCGAAGAATGCAGACCTTTTATGCGTCTGTTGTTGCGGGTGCCCCGCGCGCGCCGCCTGTGCTGTCGCCGTACTCGGCCATCTCGGAGCGGCTGATGCGTATTTTTCGGTGTGGCTATAGATGTAGGTATACCTACTCATTGTATAGTACTATATAGAAAGCGCGATCAATGCTTCGGACCGCGCTATAGGATAAATTATATTAATCGAGACCTGTCTTTTCCCTCGTGGAAGCCATTCGAAAAGGGCTTTTTTCAAGGGTCAGAGGTGTGCACGTTTGTGTATACACCCGTACACCTACAGAGATATGGGAGAAATGTAAATATAGGTAAAAGGTTTACATTGCAGTTGCGGGCTAGCGGCGGCTTCGGTGCATGATGAACGTGGGACGATATTCCTGTCGCTACTGCGATATTTATCGAAAGGTGGAGGAACGTCGATACGTCGATGTCCTACTCACGATTTAAAAAAAGAAAAAAGAACGATAAAATTTCATGAATAGACCGAAATTTACCGCTTCGCGTGTATTTAAATATCAAAATCATATTAGGACTAGTTAAAAAAATGTTTAAGCTTTATAATATTGCGAATATATACATAACTATATAATTTATATGAAAAAAAATAAAAGAGAATACCTAGTTTGATTTCGCAAAATATTAACGTATAAAAAAATTGGCAAACGTGACTTTATTTCACACTTTTATCTAACGAGATATAAATCTCGTATTACATTGTTGTCTGACCGGATCCAACTATTTTCTACTTTTACGTACGCAAATGCTCAGAACAGTTACTTTCATATTTAGAACACTTTTGTATATTTAAAGATAAATGTCTGGTAATACTAAATTTAGGTCTGATTATGATTGCTCCATTTCCAAAGATAAATATTTATTACGTAAAGTTTTTATGAATAAGCATCGCGACAAAATATAGTTAACAAAAATGCTAAACTAATAATATCTCAATGAATCTTTTAAAAAATAATCAAAAAGAAAAAAGTAAATTCGAATTCAATAGAATATTAGTTTTATGTATAAAAGTATAAAATTTATTGTATAAAAGTATATTTGAATACATTTCTCCTTAAAAATGATAAACTTTTTAGTTTTCTATATTAACAATAGACATGTAATTCTTAACAGTGTGTAAAAAAGAAAAATTAATCTTTATAATTTACTTACGCACTAGCATACTGTGCTGTTGCTATGGCGTACTTAGTTTATAAGTGAAAAATTCATAAAAAATAACGCATGCTCAATAATAATAAGTTTGAAACCTATTATACTTTTTATTTTTCATGAAAAATTTTTTCGTAAAAACGATGTTTTCTTGTCAGCAAGGTTTTCCAATATTATTATATTGCGAAAATAAAAATACTGTAACTTTAGAATTTTGTTTTGAACTTGATAAATCCTTTGTTTTTTTTTTGCGTAAAAATAGCTATTTTAGTATTAGAATGATTACCAATAAATGCATAGTAAAAGACTTTTCAATAGACTTATGACGCATACACACACTACGTCATTGACATTTTAAGCTGATGCCTTTGATGATGAAAATCCACGTCATCGGTGTTAAAGTATAAAAAGTTAATTATTGTATTTTCATTTCTATATCTCTTCATAAAAATGACAAATTTTATAATAAATTTCATTGCATAATGTTCATGTAACTATCTCTAAATCCATATAAATTAAAGCTCTGAACTTCGTTACGCAAGAGATACATATATATTTGTCGATGAAAAAATAAAAACGAATCACGAATAAAACATGTATCTCATGCTAAAAATTTTCAATCTATCGTTGACGGTAAAAAAACAAACTATACGAATAATATAAAAAAAAAGCAAAGCTGGATTGATCACTCATCGTCCGAATCAATAATCAACTCGACAATATCGTCGTCGTCGTCGTCGACGTCCCCGGCGCACTCCTGCGCCTTGTCGTATGAAAACAACTCGTCTTCCAGGGACATCTCTGTCTTGGTCGTGCGCACCCTGCTGGCTATCTGCTCTGCGTGGGCGCAGTCGGCGACGTGCTCACGCCACTGGTGCGCACCGAGGACCTCCGTGCAGCCGTTGGCACGCCAACGACAGGGAAATGTGAGGACCCGGGCGAGGCGCTCGAGGCTGCGCACGCGTCTGTAGCCGCTGTTGCAGACGGTGCAGTGCGACAGCGTCAGCCAGCATTCCTCGCAGGAGGTGTGGCCGCCGATCGAGCACTCGTAGAACTCCGGCACCATGTAGCCCGAGCACAGGCTGCAGCGAAAAGTGTCGAGAAGGGACTGCTCGATGAGGCTCGGGGCTTGCTGCTGGACGTTCGAGATGGTGCCGCTCGTCGACGGCTGCTGCTGCTGCTGCTCCTGGGCTGGAGGCTCGCTCGGAATTTCCGATATCCCTCGCGCGGCTTTGTACTGGACAACGAATACAGCTATCATTTCATGCAGGCAATATTTGCAAATCTTTTTTCAAATATAGATACCTTAAAAATCGCTTCCTTGATTTTTGCCGTCCTCGAAGGTTCTTGCACAGGGACGAATTTTGCTGCAGTATTGTAAACCTATATATGAATAATGCAATGATTATATACTTCTCCATAATTCTAATACGTAAAGTATATGTTATTATTTTACCTTTGTTGTTACATCATTATGGATAGATAAAGCCGCTATTCGTTTTCGAACACACGCTGTGTCCTTTCTGAAGCGAGCTTTCAAACCTGCCCTGGACCCTCGGCTGCACCTCTAAAACGCATTGAAATTTCGATTAAATTAATCACCTGTTTAATTATACATAATGATTATGTTACGTTCATACAGACCCTTCTATCTGGAAACGGATATTCAATGGGACTTTTTGTCTGCGAATCTTGATCACATCTGAAGTGAGAAAACGACCTGTACGACTTGCAGCATTCTGTATTTTGGATGTTACGTAACCGACGAGATTCATCGAGTGGTGGCTCAAACCTATTGTATATGCTATCCCAATTCAAATTTCTTACAAATTTTTCATTGCAAATACCAAAGTTATTAATGACAACTTTCCTGCGTCGGGTCCAATCGCCTAGATTGTCTGCATGTTCTCTATAAAAGTACGGTTTGACTCTCGGATGACCGTGATTGTGATCGTAGATCGAAACTTTCAAAAAGGCGATACAAATTATTAATAAACATTCATTTTACTATAGGCTCGCGTATACCTCTTACCTTGCTGGGGTTTTTCATCGTCAAAGGAAATCTTTATTGAAATCATATTGCGAAATATCGTAATCAATTTCTATTTCAAGAATCTAAAATAGAGACATGCATACGTAAACACTTATTATTTTAGCAATCCTATTGGAATTAATTCTACATCAATTAATATTATTCTTTACAAACAATGCGCGAACTGGTTTAGAAATTTCTATTATTCTTCAAGCACTTCATCAATTAATTTCCACTTTTATTATGCACTATGAGGTAAAGCTTAGAATGAACTTAAATCCAATCGTAGTAAAGAGTATAAACAGCTTTTAATTGTCGAATTGCAATGAATTTTGACCGAAGATTCATCTAGAATCATTCGATTGTCTTATAGTACGAATCACTATGCGTCCCCTTATGCACAGAGAAGCAACGGTTTACAAATGAATTCGTTCACGCTCAGACTCGCGCTAAAGAACTGACGATGAAAGTCCTTATCGTCTCCCTACCTCGACTAAAAGTTTCATATTACTTTTCGTCAGAAAGATCAAGTATACACTTTACAGTAACTAAAGTGCGTTACTTATGCGTATAGTTTAGTCGGCGAATGCTTTGTATTGTAGTATATAATATATAAACGAAACATTATTTTTTCA
>JAPYZO010004703.1:0-11011 GCA_030522905.1 Torymus flavipes | reverse complement strand
ACACACACATACTGTCATTACGGCGTACAAGTAGAAAAGACGTCTAGAGTTGCGCCGCGTATAAATCGAAAGGGATTTCATAATTATTTACGTTAATTCCAGTCGATTAATTATCCGCTCGTATAAGCCCGCGCTATACACATACGCGTGCGCGTGACGACGACGAGGACGGAATTTATAAGGTTTCCTTGCGCAACGCGCGCTCGTTATCCGCGGCCATTACGACCCTTTTATTGGCCGAATCCCTCATAGCCAAGCGAGGCTTTTTATTCGCGCGTGTAACGCGTCTGTAACATGGGCTAGGATGCGGCTGTAGTTCGAATATAATGTCCCGAGTTTGTGACGGACAGCACGTGTGCTCTGACTAATTAAAAGTTTTAATGTCGAGGTACATGTCAACTGGAAGTGCGCTCGATGGAGTTGGACAAAGTCGCATTTACAGGTGGCTGTGGGCTGGAATTGAAGTTGTACGTGTTTCTATTCGTCATTAATTTTCAGTGTAGTATTATTTTTATGTCGAATTTAATTGCGTTGGATATAATATATAAGCGTGAAATACGGGGGTTAAGTGGACTGTTATATGTGTAGTTCGAAATGATGTTTTTATGCATTCTTTTTAGAAAACTTTGATGGAATGGAACGATTAGAAAACGTAATTCATCATAACAAATAATAAATCAATTTTTAACCCACTCAATTCATTTACTTATTCGCCAGCAAATGTCTAATTTTTCGAAATATTCACAATATATTTGATTGAATTTCATTCTAAAACAATAAATAATAATTACAGGATTCGATTACACGTAAATAGCGACACCAACAATCAATAAACAGAAACCCTCTTATCAGCCGCCCACAGCGTTTCATCAACGAAAAAACTCACTGCTGCAGCCCGTCGCATTCTCGAGTATATACAGGCCTCGCACACAAAACCCACACGGACGACGGTGCACGCTCGCATCATAAACGCGTTTTTACTACCACCTGTAATATCACCCGACCTGCGACTTATACTGACCACTTATACACACACACACACACACATACCCGCGCGTCGCCTTTTATAGATAATAACTCACTCGGGAATTAGACTGTTTAACACAAAGGCTTTCCATTCGCGATAAATATCTGATCTCCGTGCTCGTTTTACACTGCTCCCTCATAATGATCGCGTTTACAACCAATGTCGGATAACGAGAGACGCGCGAGGGAAATACAGAAACGCGCGGGGGATTATCTTTCGGCCGCGATTGGAGAGCTTGTTTGTATTTAGCGGCGTTTTAGGAGTGAGGGTCTTATTCTTTTTATGGCTCGGGGAGAGTTTCATAATGCGCGGGATTGAACGAGGATCGGGTTCGGTATTGGGTTGTAGGGAGGTACTGGTGATGGTCCTGTAAGAATGTAGGTATAGAGCAAGTAGGCTACATTGTTATCTGTGCTATCGCGTCGTGGCTGCGTGTAATTGGCTGTCGGAATTGTATTGTATACTTACGTTGCACAATTCTGTGGTGGAATTTTCAAATCCTATAAGGTTCAATCGTGACGATGGTAATAAGGTAATTTAGTTTGGTGTCTTGATAACATATTTGATCTAAGTAAAAATGTATAGTTGTAAAAATTTTATGTATAAGATAGAGTAACGAGAAATAATGTAAATATGGATATTTTCAAACATTCATTAACTAAGACATATGCGAAAAATTGTTTTAAGCGTTATCTGAATTTTTGTTAAAAACGTTTTCCATTCCGGCAACCCATGTCATGAAAAATCTGATCCTCCTTTGTCTCGGTTACCTCCCATGACTCTATCTTTTTTATCTCTTTCTTCCTCGTACTCTGTTTTATTTCGTTCTCTAGCACCTCGTTGTTCCCTCCCGTTTCCACGAAACTGAACCATCGGCTTTTACGATAGCTTTATATGACTCGGCCGCCTAATTAATGAAGCCGCGTGAATGGCGCGAAAGTCAAGATTGACCGCCAAATTTACGTCACCTCCACTACCTCGCCTCGTTCTTTTGCTTTTAACAGTTCTCCTCGTTTTTTCTTTCTCTCTCCCGTCTCCACGCTCTTCTATCTCCCTCTCGCCTGCCATTCTCTACCGTGGATTCGCTCTCTCCCATTTTACGGCGCACTAATAGTCAGGTAAATTAAAATGAACGTTTCGAAATAAAACGATTGTATTATAACCCGACGATACACGTTAAATTCTTAATTTGTTTGGTCGGCTCGGATTTTAGGCTCCTCTCTCTCTCTCTCTCTTTCTCTCGAGTTTCTCTTTCTCCTGTACCCTGATTGGCTTTACGGTCGTCGCTGAGAGCAAAGCCCAGGATTTTCGACTTTTTATGATCTTGCACTGGCTAACTGAAATCAATTACTCCATTCCTGGTGGAGGCTGTAAAATTTATACTGTTGATCATTTTATGGCTCGATGGAGGGTTTACTGTCGTGTGGTGGCTTCGCGGGAGCTTTAAAATTTAGGTTAGGATTATCGAAACATAACCTACAACTTGTTCCCGCGAATTGTTATTGCGTGATTAGCCTTAAAGTCTACACGGCTCTTGCTACTGGACCTGAATCTCTTTAGACAAGTATTTCTTTATCTGCTTAACATATTCGATAAATTTCATCGTCATTATTCTTATATGAGGTATATCTTTATTTCTTCTAATAATGAAAAGAATACCACGTTTTTGCAGTAGCTATAACTGTCAATGATCAGATAGAAAGTAAAACCTGAACCTTCTCATGAAGAATGTAATCATTTCAATATTTACTTTATAACGATTCGACTGGAAATTCCGAGTATTTTCTATTGGTCAGAATTCACGATTTCATCATTTAAAAATCTGCTAACATTAATTTCGTTAAGGCTGACAATAAATTCTTCCAAACTGTTTACCGTATTAGCTGATGATCACATCCGCCCAAGTACCGACACACATATACCCCTAGGGTAATTTCTCAGATCCCATAACATCGCAGTCCACTTTACACACACGGCATTGACATTAACGTCAATAGCCCGACACTCTTCCCCTCGTTTACTACTCTCCTCGAAGAATTCGCGACAGCAAGCACTTATATGTATATATATATATATATATAAGCCCGCGAAAAAATAAAGGAGCAAAAAAGAACCGCAACAACACAACTCGTCGTCTCAGTCTTTCGGAGGTGGGGCCGCGCGTTTTAAGGCCCGGGGCGCAGTAAATCTCCAGGGGCGAACGTTTACGGGGTTTTTCGGGAATGTTGAACAAACAATTGACTGCTAATAAAGCCCCGCGCGCGCTGGCTCTCGCCGCGGGGCGCCCCATCGAGAGATCCATACGTGGGAAGATATCAGATTGAAACGACGCTCTCGAAATAATATTAACGTCGCGCGAGCGAAGCGCCTAGACTTGCTGCTCTTACTGGACCTATAAATTCCGCGCGCGCGCGGAAGAGACGGATTTCCAAATTGATTATCTCAACGAGCCGTTTTTTTTCTCTGCCGGGGGGAGCAGCGCCGCGCGCAGCTTTTCATTAATTAAGCGGTTATTTTCGTATGCGGCTTTATAAATGCCTTGTTTATGGGCAACGCGGAGGATATAGGCGGGGCCTGGCGCGAAACTATTAATCAAGTTTTTATGTAAACTTTTCATTAATTATCTTTAACGCGGTGTGTATCCTGCGCTCTTGGATAACTGTTTTGATGGTTCAGGTGTGGATTGATGGATTGTTTAAAAATATTTTAATGTGGATAAGATTCATTGGGATGGTGATTTTAATTGTTATTCTTCGCATACCGCTAACTGGATAATCTCTTTTACGCAATTCCTTTGTTTGATCGTCTTAAATAACTTGTCGACTATACCATCGTTTTAATCATCTTTTCAAATGTTAATGCGACTCGTGCCTTTATTTGGCATTTTAAATTATTTTTGCCTACTTTATGAACGTAGAATCCATAAAAACTTCAAATACGTTCTTTTTTAGAATGAATAATGCCGATGAAGTCATTCATTGCGATTTGTTAATTTTCGAGTTAGAAAATCGATTATAATCAAATGACGATCATTTGTTTAAAAAGCCAATAAATTACCATATATTTCAGCAAACATGTGAATTCACGGAATTAAGAGATTTGGAAATTAACGATCGGTGATAGACTTTTAAATGGTGGTCATACATTTTCAGAGAAACCGCAATTTGACTCATTTAGCGAATATTTCCTGCTGTTAGGTGGCGTTTAGTATTCTGGAAACCTATTCTGACTCCAGTCACTCGATCTCTAGGAAATGGTGTCATATTACCTAATAAATTGTCAAAAATTGTTTCTAATTAATTCACACTCGTATTCTGTTTCGTCGTTTACGTAATTACGCATAATAATCAATACTACAGCATGAGTTTCAGAAAGAAATCAAATAATCGACTAGAAAACAAGCTTTGAATTCTAATTACTGAATTCAAAGATTAATTAAAAATGAAAAATTATTATCAACGGTTATCATAATACATATATAGACTTAAATAATCACTTTTGAATTCCATAAGTCACTTTTATACTTATACTTTTTTTTCCTTTATATATAGCCGATATCCCAGATTTAAATAATATTTCAAGGTCCAAAATTAATTTTTTTCAAAGAAATAAATTTACGACAATAATTAAAAGCGTTTACTTTGATAGGGTTTCAAGTGAAAAAAATAATGCGCGCAGCCCACGGGTGTACGGATCTTACACCCTGTTATTTGCACGGAAAACACTACTTAACGCTCACGGCGCAGAAAATACAATTGCAATAACTCCTCGGGATCTTTCATCGGCGAATTAACGCTTCATCGCGTGCAGCGCTCCATCGTCGTCGCATCTTAACATTTCGCGCACATACTCACGTATACACGCCAGATCTCACGGCATAGGTGTCTGGCGAAAAATTGACGGCCAGCATAAAACGTCGGGTTCATTAAATGAAGGGAGAGAGAGAAGGGGAAAGAGAAAGACGAGATTGTCATAATTTATAATTTAATAACGGTCTAAGAGGCCCATTAAGAGGCGGACGGTTTCCGAAATGCCACTATATTTATTGCGACGAGTTTCTGGCCGCTCGCGCGCTTCCACGCACGCACGTATATGCGGGGCGCTCGTAAAAAAATCATAAATAGGAGGGAAAGGGGAGAACCCGAAAAACGATGACGACGTGAGGAGGAGGCGAGGATCTAATGATGGCCGCGAGGTGAATGAGCGATCTCGCGCGATAGGGCCGGAAATTCCTTCCAATAATAAGATTTATTAACTATCGCACGCCGTTCGTAACGCGCACAAGAAAGAGAAAGAAAGAAAAAGTGTGGGATGTAAATCCGCTGATTACGATTTTTTTGGACTTTTTTTCGAGGAATCTTATAGGTTACGGGCCTATACGGTGGAAATTTAATTGATATACGCGGTGGTTTCGTCATCTTGACACTGTTGGATTTGGGAATTATTATTTATCGCTTTTTGAAGAGTTTAAGGATTCTGAATACGTTTATTGCGGTCGATTAATTCTCTATTTTATGGATATGATACAATCCCGGTAATATAGTAGCTTATTTTACTGGAAAAATGAACATTATATGACACATAGATGATTAATGCAAATAAATTCAAGTCTTAAAAAGAAAAAAACGTAAATTCGAAAGTAAGGGAAAAATCAATCATTGTAACATCAGATACTAAACGTCAATATTAGGATTGATCTTCACTTAGCTTCTGAAGAATGTTGATTGGTCGGTGCATGCGCACCGTAATTTGATATTTGCTCGAAGATATAAGAAAAATATAATCCAGTAGTAAATTCCCGCGCGGGTCGTTATTTGAGAAAAGATAAAGCGCCGATCTTCGAATACAATTTAGATAAAAGATTATATAGCCCAAATCAATTGGTCACAGCTACCGAACTAGATGCCACAATATTCGGTAACTCGTTTACTAGTTCATTAATTTTGGATGCGATCAATCGATAATGTAATTCCCAGAAATAATATAGATCGTATAATAAAATGAACGAGTTCAGGGTACACGTGACTACTGGCTCTAAAGAATACGTTATATTCGATAACCGGAAAAATAATTATCATAATCTCGACTCTAAAAAGCAACCATCCTTTCCACGAAACAAAAATAAAAGTATATAATAACCAAAAGCCATCATTACCCGGTAATACAATCCGTTTTACGTCTCCTCGAAACCACATCCCAAAGACACACACACACACAGACATTCTGTCCGCGCGGGTAAGTATATATATATCCGGTCGATCGGGCCTCGCAACGGTATATATATATATATTAATTCATCACAGCGCTCCTTTTCTTTCTCTCTCACGGCTCACAGCCCCCGCAATTTCGCGATCGACTTGGCGCTTATTATTGCCATTCGAGACCGCCGGTATAATAAATGTAGGCGAGGCCATTAGCTGGATTATTAAATTTCTCGCTCGTATACACACACAGGCACACACACACACACACACATACACCTCTGAACGGCTCTCGCGACGAAGACGGCGCGACGACGCCGGGCTTTTGCGTTTAGGCAGCCATTAGCCCGAGATTTACGCCGAGTCGTAACTCATCGTACTCATTTGTTCCTCTCGCGCGCTCTCGCCTTTCTGCACCAGCCAACTCTCAGCTCGCTTCACTCGCTTGCCTCTTTCGCTCGGCTCGTCCTTTATTTTGCCCGCGAGAGAGAGAGAGCGAGGGACTTGTCCGTCTCCGTCCTGGCGCAGGGAACATTGAATCGGAGCTGACTTTTGCACTTCCTCGCGTGTGCAGCAGGTCCCTTTCGTTTATTTGTTCGGCAATGGGCTTTCGGAGGCTTTTAATTTATTGGACAAACTCATTATCACGTGTCTGATGGTATATAGAGGAGAGGCTCGACCTTAAGTATATACGGTCGATACGAAAATGTATAGTGCAGATGATTTTCTAAAGATTATGGTGCTGGTGCTGTGAAGTTATGAAAAATTAAAAATCTTCTTCGTGCGTCTAAATTTTATTATAAGCAGAATAGCGTGGAGAGCGGAATTTTAATTCTTGCGCGATTATTAGATTCATGTTACGCAGCTATGGCTGGAATTTCAAATTGACATATAATACGTAACAGTTTGAGGAAACTTTCTAAGCAGTAAATATTCGTTTTATATTATAACATTCGGCATAACTACAATTTTTTCGATTTTTTTTTTAAATTCTCAAAAATACCTCGCACACCTCGCGTTTCAGCATTTTTAAGCCGCGGATTTATTCGAAAACAACAATTTTTAAAAGACACCGAGTCATTGGTTGATTTGCCATTTGCTCACGCAGGAAACGCCTGTTTTATCGTTCGTAAAACACATATTTACGACGAAATCTCGTGGAAAAAGCGAAATATCAATACGCAGCAGCAGCAGCAGCCGCAGCCTCGCAAAACGGCGCGAAACTTTTACAACCCGCCATAACTCAAAGGCCTCGAATCCTTTATCCGAGCGATTCGAGCCTTTAATTCCGCTACTTTGTATTCGACGCGGCTATATGGGCGCGTGAATTCGAAAAAATCACAGCGCTAATTTTGACAATGTCGACTCCTCCCGGCCAATAAAACGCGAAACGTATCGGCATCATTAAACCGCCGTTTAATACACGCGCGCGCAGAAGTTAAAAAGCGAGAGAGAGAGACTCCGCGTATATAACCCAGCTAAACTGGTCTTCCCTCTCGCGTTCTTCTCTTTTCAGACCGAGTTATTACATCTGTTCTAGGCTGCGGCAATCGCCGTCTCTTTTTTCCCCCCAACTGGAACTCCGAATTCGCGCGATAATATACCTGCAAGTATATATACGTATATGTGTGCTGCGGCTACTGCGTTTCCCGGGACAGATGTCTCCGTGGGTAATAAACTTATCGCGTGTGCGTGTGTGCAGATGCAAAAAGCGCGCTAATGAGCCTGTAATACAGCGCGGGTTATCTCGACTGTTAAGATAGCAGCGTGCGCTTCGGTAGCTCTCTGCATCGCACGAATTTACGACGCTGCAGCAGCAGCAGCAGCAGCTCGCTTCCTCTTTTTATTGCTCATATTTGTATTTGTACATATCTCTCTGCCTCTCCCCTCGATTGCTTTTTACACTTGGTATGCGAAATTTTTCTGAGCTTCGCGAGGAAAACAGCTCCGAATGAGTATGTGACTTATACCTGCGTATATGGACCTTTCGCTTGGCTGAGCGCTCGCGCGAGCTTGTATATATATTTATCGCGGGTATCGATCGCACGCGCGCGCCAGTCGTTAATACGTACGCGAGAGAGTGCGTTATTTATACTGTAGCCTGAATTATACGATCCGAAGAGAATTGTGCGCTCTTTTTTGTTGCAGGGGGCGGCGTGAAGAAGTGCGGTAATAGATTTCTCTTTGAAAAATGGAAAGCGCGCGCGCGCGCGTGTGAGGCTGTGATGGGTTGTAAAGTACTGTTTTTAAAAGAAGACTGCAAGTTTATGGACGACGATGTTATATCGGTGGTGGAAAAAGTTTTTCGAAAATTAAAATGTTAAAAGGGTATGTACAGTGTTGATATGAAATTTATGAAGACGCATGACTTCGTAGATGAATGAAATAGAATTTTAAATGTATTGAAATTAAATTTTGTCGAAAATAGTTAATATCATTGAAATGAATTTAGTAAAAGTTGATAGATATTGACTATGAATTTCAATAGATTGAATATAATTGTTAACTGTGTTAAGAGGAGGTAATAAAGTACGTATACCCCCTGCTGTTTGGAGGGCGCTTTTCAAAGGATGTTTAATAGTCCTATTATACTAAGCAACGCAAAATACTTGATGCTTTTTCTATTGCATATCGTCATTTAGTAACAGCACATTGACTATTAATTAACTAATTGGAGATAAATCACATTACTCACGAATATAAACAAAATAATTTTTGTAAAAAACAGTTTTTAGCCTCTAACCGTAATGACTATATAATTCTGTGCTTTATGCTCATTACCGTCACAATAATTAACTCATCAATCATTATAACCATTCTACAAATATATCTATATTTTAGTCAAAAAATTTCGTCGAACCGGTATCCGCTATTTACCCATCGACGATCCTCCGGCTCGTGTCGCACAGTAAATCCCCCAATCCATAAAATCCTCTCCTCACAGGCAATATCCAGCAATAACGATAAATCGTTGCGCGCGGAGCTGCAGAGGCCGCTCGGGACGCCTTAACAATACCATCAGCTCTCCCATACCTATATATATACATGCGCGGGGCGCCTACTCGACCGATTTTGCAGCAAATCGAAAATCTCTCTCCCTCGCGCGGGAATATTGTTCCGGAGTATATCCTAGACGTTTGACGGATAGCGCGATAATAACGCATCTCCCGTGGGCGCGCGAACAAGGCGCGAGGAAAGTATCACTGTGCAGGAGAGCAGCATGCGTGTGTATGTGAGCGTACACGTATACACGTATATGTATCGAACGAGAGGTGCGCAGGCTTAATGGTCCGGGCCATTATCTTTATTTATTGCCGCGCGAAGTTCCGAACATCGGGCATAAATAATGCGCCGGTAATTGTGAGAATGCGATTGTGCGCGCACGGGCGTGAAAAGTGTACATATACGTACGCGTTCGAGTTTTACTTTTACGGAGAGTGTGTATCTCGCGCGCGCTAATTTGTAAATTAATCGATAAAGTGCTACGGCAGAGACGATTTTTATTGCCCTGGGAAAAATCCGAGAGGCGTCTTCCGGAAAGACGCGCAGCGAGGAAAGTTTTAATTGACTTTCTAAAGCCGTGGCGCGCGGTATTCGAAAATAGATAACGAGCGTTTCAAATGAAGCGGTAAACAGCAATTAGGCGAGAGAGGTTTGATGTCTTCACTATGGCTTTTTAGAATCTTTCGAGGATTCGTTTTTTTCGTTTTTCTTCCGGAATGCTGATGGTGCGCGCCAGGTGCGCGCGCGTATACGGGTGTTTATTTGAATTTTATTGAGATGAATGAATTACAGATAAAAAGTGAAAATTTACGATTGATACTTTCTTATACGAGTGTGTAATATATAACGTGCTGTGGTTCGAAAAATTTGTATCGCAATTAATCGAGAAGTGTAAGATTAACATACTTTAAATTTCTATATCCTACAAATTATCCGAATGTCGAATTTATTTGTTAAAAGATATGTTAAATACTTAAGGAGGATAATTTTTTTTATTACTTTCGGATAGTGTAATCGTAATACAGATATGCACCCAACTTGCAAGTTTTATACTTCAGATTTTAGTAATTCAGCTATATCGTCTGCGAAAAAATGTACATATTTTTTATCGTATCAGGGTAGTTGATTTTTACGAGTCAGCAATGTTAAATATGGTGGCATAAACGATAAGTTACAACCGTTCATTGGAATTATTTTCGAAATAATTGACAGGTCGGCCCGGAATGTCCAATAAAGTTATTAAAAACATATAATCGAACGCCTCTTACAATGCCAATGACAATATATTACGCGAACAATGCGTATATTATGCACATATTTTTGATTTAACGACTGTTTAATAATAATTCACGAGTTTTCGTTTGCCTGCAAATATTGAAGCAGCGAAAGAAATATATACGCGCACTTTATTCGCGAGTAATTAATCAGACCGAACCTGGTGTGAAATATTAATTTTCCACGGGAGAATAAAAGATCTTATTTGTACAATATCGGCTGATTTATATCGAGGCGATATATATCTGAGTTATGGCGTATGGATGCGCGAATAACGGTGACGTGGTGTGGAACTTGTCCTTTTAAACCTGTGCAAGCGCGCTCTTCGCCACGGGTATACACGTCGTGAAATAAGTTCCTGCTATTTTATTATGGCAGGCTGACCTTGATCTGCACTACTTGAATGAAGTGCAATGTTGGGTTTTCAAGTCCTGATGGTGCTCGTGATGAACGGATCATTCGAAGATCGTTCATATATTCTTTGTATCAATAAAAAATTGAAAAA
>JAPYZO010004702.1:0-13684 GCA_030522905.1 Torymus flavipes | reverse complement strand
TGGAAACTGTAAGTTAGTGTGAACAGTTTGAAAAATTCGAATGAACTGACTTTTCTCGGCACTATTAGGCGGTATATATACACTTATGGGGCGAAGGGGTGACCCGCTTTCTCCTAAGCGTTGGGTTAGGTTCGACCTGTGCCTATTGGTCGTCAAGAATATTTGTCCAACTTTCACTTATTCGAATGCTACGATTCGTTAATAAAGTGTAAATATTAAAAAACAGTATATCTTATTTAATAGACAATAAGTAACTAAAATTATGGTTTTAATGCTAAACCTAAGACAAATAATTGTTTTTAATATAATGGATTTTCTAAAATAAATAATTGTTTATACATAAATTTTAATAAAACAGGAAAGTAGATGAAGTTAATACAAATTAACTGAAATATTAACTAAAAACTGAATAATATTGGTTTTACCTTGAAAATTAATTAAGGTAAAGGTTGTTGACTAAAAACTTTACATAAATATTATTTAAAAACATAAACATTCCGACTAGAATATCCTTTATTTAAAATAACTTATTTGTTTATAATGACTTATGATGAACTAACGTAATTTTAACAGCAAATATTTTTTCGAACTTGTTTCTTGAATACACCTATTATACTAGTTTGCATATCAATCACTAGATGTCTCTTTATAATACTTTGATAGAAACTATTAGATCCTAATATATACTTCCCGAATTATTTCTATAAGCGAAATTACTAGTACTTCTACAAGAGATTAAAAGATTAACAATAATCGAAGGATTGGGAGACTTATCTCTGATGCAGGCTGATGTTGGACACGTTGGTTCTCCCACCCGAGACCTCCAATATTCCAACTCTCGAAGTAGTGTTTCTGGAACAAGATTTATTCTCCAGGCCCAATATTATCCTCTGTGACCAGTCGTTCGTAAAGAAAATCTTCATGAGAGGAATTGCATGAAGTCGGCTCGTACAGGGGGATGACGGGGCAGTCTTGGCGTGCTGAGTCGGAGATGTTTGCTTTGAGGCGGGTCCCGAGTAAAAGAGGGCGAGCGCTTTTCCTTCTTCGGCACGATGCGTCGCTTGATCATTTCGCGCACAATTAGAGCGTCCTAGAGCGCTGTTAGTATCGGGCCGAGCGCCGGGCGTAATTGCGCACGAATTTAAAAGCTAATCGTTACAATTGTCTTAATCGCTTTAAAATTCATTGCGGAGGTAGACTTTGGATAGCTCTCAGCTTAGTTCTTTGGGCAAGATGATTGGTTCATAAATTTCAGAGATATTTTAGGTTAAAATTTTTTAGCCTTTTTCTCCAAATCGTAATTTCTCGAGAATGGCCTTAATATGTATCTGAATCGGATAAGTAGTATTCGAAAGAGAATTAACATAACTATATTTTCTAAAAAAAAATTTCTAGCTATCACGGTTCTTTTATTATTAACAAAAATATAAAAATTGAAAAATGAAAAAACTGAGTTTTGCATGTTGAACGATTACAGGAGCGCTTTAAAATTCCTTGTGGAGGTAGATTATGGATAGGTGTCAGCTGAGTTCTTTGGGCAAAATGATTGATCCATAAATTTCATAGATATTTGAGGTTAAAATTTTTTTAAGCTTTTTTTCAAATCGTAATTTCTCGAGAACGGCTCGGTTTATCTGAATCAGACGGGTCGCATTCGAAAGATAATTAATTATAGAATTAATTAAAGGAATCAGCAAATTAAGGTTGAGGACGCCACGGACCAATGAATTGGTAGCGGTTTTTTTATTACGCCACTTATTTTGAAAAGTAATAATATTCCTTTTGAGAAATATGTCAAATTTCATGAAATAGGAAATACGGAAAACTATAAAGTATCAAAATAAGCCTCTATATATAATTCCCGTTAGCTTTGAAGCACACTTTCCTTCCTCCTCATTACTTTTTCACCCGCACCTTCAAAGCGCCAAATCCATTAAAACTTCGATATTTTGAAAAAACATGCCACAAGTTTATCTTTACTTCAGCACGTTTTCAAAAGTCCCTGCTTACTCCCTATCGCAAGTATACCTCATATATACCTTATAATCTGAAGATGAGACAACGCGGTCGGACGCATCCAGCGAAATGCGCGCAGGCGGCTGGGGGCATTTTATTTATAATTAATTTGCCAGTGATCCACGCCAGCGCCGGATTAGCCGAACGACTTTGTACGTAATCTCGCGCTCGAGGTCGTGTATACTTATACAAAAGCGGGCGCGTGCGATGGGTAATACCAAATGTAAAGCCATCCTCTTTGCTCTTTTGTAGCGAATGATGAAATATTGGCGGTTTCTGAAAACTGCAAATGTTATGTTTTTGAGATTACTTGATGAATAAATGTGAATTCATCAATTTGATATTATTATTTATCAACGTGATAAACTTCGTGCTGTTAAATCTTGATAACGATAATAATATTATATTCGCTACCTGGTTTAAATTATTTATAAAGTATTTATTGTTTTAATTTTAAGGGTGTTGACACAAATTGATTTAATTATTGAAGAAGCATTAAAATTATACACCCTGGCTACGCTCGGGCGCTAACATCACGCCGTGCAATAATGGGCCACTTAAGTCACATGTATCGTAATATACTATCGTCGTTCTGTTTGTGACATGCAATTTATTAGTTTATAATTTGATAATGAAATCGATTTGTGTAATTTATGATTAATTATCAATGTATTTTTTTGACATTTATTTTTATGTGAAATAAATAAACGAGTATTTGATCGAATGTGGAAAAGTTATTTATTATTACTTTTCAAAATAATGTTACGCTGTAAGGAACAGTGGCTGCCAATCAAAGATTAACAAGGTGTGTTTCACATCAATTATTAACCCCTTCATGAGAAATGGATCATATACATATTATGTACATATAAAATTCGTGTCAAAACGGGCAATGGATCATTTATGTACATTTTTAAATAACTTTGACAATTCTTGAAGAATTTCGGTACAATCAGTTGTCAGTTTTGATACGAAAACTGAGAAGAGCCGTGTGAATTAAGGGGTTGATCAAATCAAATGATTCATCAAATTTGAAAATTCGATGTAAACTTTATATATACGTGTCCATACGTAGGTATTACGTCGATCGCTTCAAAGAAATAAAACATGATAAAATACGATATAAAGTCGAAAAGAAAACAAAAACTCCAAACCTACATATATGACCACTTCATACATCTAATCTACAAGAACCATAAAAATCCCATCGATCCAATCCGTAAAAACCATCCGCCCCGCCAACACCCACATCCTCCCCTACCAACGAAACACACTCGCCTCCTCAGGATAACGTCAAGGACGCGGCGTAACGAAGAGACGTCGGCGGGGCCATAAAGCGCAAACGATGAAATTAAGTACCTTGCGGAGTCATATAAGACTGCTCGCTCTATCTCTCAGTCACTCTCCTTCGTCTCGAGAAAAGCTCCGGGAATCTCATGCATATTGCGCTCACGCGGGGATATTAAAATTTTTCGTGTGTACACATATACACGTATATATACGCTTGTTTCAGGGGGGGGGGGGGGGGGGAGGTGGTTTGACTGGGCGAAATAAAGAGGGGAGGGGGGGGGATGTCGAATGGGAAGAGGATTTGATGTCGCTAGAGGGGCGCGGGGGAAGTTTTAATATGCTTACGGGTGAGGTAGAAGATTAAAAGCGAAGTCGAGGTTTTGGCGAAGTCTATATGGGTGGTGAGTATCGGACTTTGTAATATATACTAGTGGTTGGCGAAGTTCGCGTTCTATTTTAATTAAGAGCAGAGGAATAAATAGATTTTGCAATAATGCGTCGAGATGAATAGAAGTTTCTTAACGAACTAGGAACGAAACAGTAAATCCATTTTAGAATTCAAGTATTGGAATATTTGTGGGCTATTGGATTATAGTAACTTACAAATCTGCGTATATAGAGTTCACATGATGTTCATTATAATAATAGTATCATTAATAATATCATTTGATATTAAAATATTCTTCTTCTCCCATGGTATTGAAATAAAATACGGAGATTGCAATTTCGATGCATCGGAATTATAACCCGTTTCTCGTATTCTGTAAGTACCTTCATTATTATTATCCCGATTAAAATACGTATTGAATAAAATGTATTCTACAAAATAAAATCCATCAGAATTCATATTAACAGACTTCGTATCTATCATAAATATTCCCTGCATTTACATATTCATATGATAATGTGTACTTAACGTCATATGTAAAAGAGATTATTTATTAATCTTCCGAATACATGCATACATTTATAATATAATATCGTCATTTGCAAATATAAATCTGTGTCAAAGAGATCAATTATTAAGCTTGGAAGGTATTGCCGAAAAAGTTCCTTTGTTTATATTTTTCAAAATATATATTGTATTTTTGAAGATTATTATTATATAAATACTGATGTTTACCTCGTATGTAGTAATATAAATCATAATCTTTATATTACCATATAAAAAGTATAAACCTTCAAACGGCAAGTAGTACCGTTGACGTTCAGTCAGGCATTTCACAACCATATAAACACTTTATTTTTATAAGCCCTCATTCAAAACATAAATTCAACCTGAGATAAACATCGCCTACTTCACTTTATTTGACGCTTGCACTCACCTCACCCATCAAAATCTCACCTACACCTCACTTCAACCATCGCTTCGCACATCTCGCTCAAAACAGCCTCTAAATCAACAAAACTCACACACTACAAGGCGCGCGGCGCACACGCCCTCGAACCCGAAAATTACCCCCTTTTCGCGTATACGCGCGCTCGTAAAACGGACGAAACGAACTGCCTCCTAATTCTTCTTCTTCTTCTTCTCCCTCTAGCACCTCCTCCTGCTACTGCTTGCAACCTCGGAATTCCCTCCTTGATACTCTTGCGCGGGGAAAAAATTCTCTTCCTCGTCCCGAGCATCGACTGCCGCGCGTAAAACTTTGAATTAGCCGGCCGTTAGGAAGAGACGTGAGAGGGAGGCTTTTTATGTCCGCGAGCTAGAGGGAGAGAAAGGCAGGTCTAAGCGGCTTTCGCGCCGAGACGCCGAGGAGACTGGCGTGCTGGCTCGAGTGGCGCGTTCAAGCTCTGTGTAGCAGGGAGGCTTCTTTACTAGAGAGGCGCGCAGGAAAGTTAGAGCGGTTGTTATTATACTCGTGAGGGGGCTGTGCGTTTTCTTTTTTTTATCTCGGATGAGGAAGATTGGTGCGTTGCGTTTAGAAATAATAGACTTTTGTTGGTTGGTCGGACAAAGAATGTTGCGAAATTAAGGAGCGGAGAAAAACGTCTAACAATACTTTGAGACCAGTAATTTTTCTATGAATGGATAATAGATATTTATTTCGATTGTTTAATACGTTCGCTATTATACCAAAAATAAATTTTTAAAAATTTCTTCTATTGAAGCGATAAAAGCTCTAAGAAATGCCCATATATAAGTCGTATGGAGCTAACTATATGAGGATTAGGAAAATGAAAAGAAGTTTATACTTACAAAGCTCTTTACAAAATTAAACTATGAAAATTAGATCTCAAATTCAATCCTGTATTTCAATTTCAATGAAAACATCAACGATAGGAGATGAAAATTAATATACATGACAGTTTCAGTTTTAACCGCATATTTATTTATCTCGACACACTGCTACATGTTATATATGTATATATTATTTATTAATTTCGAAACAGCGAAATGATACTGTAAACAATTCGCATAATTACTGGCTATAAATTGATCTTTTAACCGATAAACTTTTGACTGTTAAACATTAATATTTAACATATTTAGATTAATCATATTTAGATTACCAATCTAATAATGAATTGTAAATTTCGCTACCCATCACGTATCCAATAAAGCCTTATTGAGTCTACACACTATCATTTACCACGTGTTTAACCAGCCACCAACAATCCTCCTCAATCCAGCACTACCCCGCATAAAAACGGAACCAGACATACCATCACGTATACCCCGTAAACGACCGTCCAGCAGAGAGACACACATATTTCTCCAAATGCTACAACAAGCTCCAGCAGACGGTGTACATATTCATCCCGGATCACGAATCTCGCAGTGCGGTCGAGAAATTTCGCCGTCCGCGTTATATTCCTCGCGCTTGAAATTCTTTCAATTTACATCGGTAAAGAGCTACGTCGCCGGAATAAAAGGCGCTGCTGCTGGCGGCAGTAGTGGTGAGAGGGTATATATAGATACGCGTCGGACGTGTCCGCGCGCTCGAGAGCATCGAGATATGACGATATCGAATTGAAATGCCTGGTCGAACGCGACCGACGAGAGACCGACGGACGCGCTCTCGGTCGAATAAGAGACAAAGAGACGGAGGTGAGGAAGCGAAAGGAATAAGAATGGGGTGTGGGTGAAGACACGGGCCGGGAGGAAAGTGGTGAGAGAAATAGTAATGCGAGGCGGTCGGGGTTATAGAGTTATTTTTAAGCGCTGTTTCAAGTTTTTCAGAAATTTTAGTCTATAATTTTCTTCTTTTTTTCTAAAGGACTGTTATGTTGACATTGTAAAATGAGAACATATTGTTTATTATCGCTGTGTAAATAGGCATTTAGAATATTTTTAGCTACTTCAAGAATAGTGTCTATAAGATAATTTTTAAGTTAACAATAATAAGTAAACAATAATGAATAAAATTTATAAATAACAAATAATCACAACACTTCAGAGAGAAAATGATTTAAAATTAATAAAAGTGCATCACGAATGAAAAAAAAATGAGGAAAATATAAAACACGAGTAAAATAACGCACCGTATAAAACCTCCATTTATTAAAAAGCGCGCTGAAAACAAAATCACAATAACAAGAAGGAAAGAGCAGCATACGCGTTCGCTCTCTCGGGTGAGAGTAGAAAAAGACAAGACGAGCGAGACGCAAGATGCGGAACACGAATAAAAGAGATGTATATATATAAATATAAAGCTGGAAAGAAAGACAGCTCGGCAACCTGAAGAGAGAAAGAGGGAGAGGGTGAGAGAGGAAGAGAGAGGGAGATATTCTGACCTGCTTCACGGCTCGAACATTTATTATAACCGAACGTCTCTCACCCCTTTGTCGAATGAACTTGCGATGCAAGCTCGCGCGCACGGGAGAAATGCTCGGGGCCCGGAAGACAAATGGGAAACGTGCGGAAGTCGAGGCACATCGTGAATCGCGATGATGGCCGAACGATAAGGCGCGCGCGGAAAATCCTCGCGATTTTTCCTCCTGCGCTCGCTCTCTCTCTCTTTTCCGGAGTGATTTCGATCGTAAATAAGCCTGTTTTGGAATAGATATTGTTGATAGAATTTTTTAAGGTGGGCTGAGGGTTTTAATTTTGTGCTGGTGATTTATAAGGAAATGGTGTTCTCTAAATTTAAGTAGTTAAAAAATCCCTATTCTGTAGTGATAAGTAGGCCACTTTGGAAATAGTGAATATGCACTCCGAAATAGTGGGTATTCACTATTTCAGTAGATACTAACCCTTTCAAATAGCGAAATTTCACTATTTAATAAAATTAATATACACTACTGAAATAATGAATGCCCACTATTTTGGAGTGCATATTCACTATTTCCGAAGTGACCTACTTATCACTGCAGAATAGTGATTTTTTCACTACTTTACATTTAGAGAGTGAGTTGCGGAATGTTTTATTTGATGTGAATCTTTGATTATTGGGGAAAGAAAGAATTTGAAATAGTTTTTGTTGTTTCAATGTATTATTATGTAAATACGTTAACAATAATAATATTTTGAATATTATAAACATAAAGATTTACTATTATGTGGTATTGGCTGCTTTTTAAAATATTTGTATCAGTTTTCTCTAGTATATTGATTTAAAATACTTTTTCAATTCAAGAATATGCGAGTTTTTTTAAAACATATCAGTATTGTTTGGTTGCAAATAGAATCATCCTTAAAGTTTTTATTCAAACTTGCTGCTAAAACCCAACTCTCATTTAAAAAGATATTTACTTAAAAGTACACACAATACACATTACTCACAGTCCCACCATAGTTTAACCTAATTATATAACTAAATTTACACATCCAACTAAAATATACCTAGTATCACACAATAGCTAACATCTCCTTCGATCGAAAACCCTCGACTTCCGTACCCTATTAATTTCCCATTCATTGCCGATGTTTTTAGCTCGACCCGAAGCGTCAACAATTTGGCTAGAATTCAATACACCACCGATGTAAAATAGAGAGTCGCGCGCTCTGAGGAGGGAGCGCAACCGCGAAAGCACGCGGGTGTGTAATGCAACAACGCGAATATCGATTCTTTGCGAACAAGCTTGAGGGAAATTGGTTTTCGTTTTTGAGTGCAAGCCGTCTGTGGAGTCAAAGGCTTCCCGTTTACCGAAAGACGGTACGCGCAAGCAAGGTGGATATACCTTTTGTTGTGCGCGTCCGCTTTAATTAAATGCATTTTTCAGGGGAGAGGGATTCGCGTCTTTATTGGAAATTCAGTGTAGCTTCGAAAAAAAAACGGAGAGAGCTGGGTGATAGGCAAATTTCGAAGATATTCTTTTGTAAGAATTGTTAAGAGCACACGTTGGGAAGTTTCGCAGAATTTTTAAGGATAGAACGTTCATTATTTAAAGTTACGGAGGCAGGATGCAGCCTGCCTTTGTGCCCGAGATATTTTTATCCTTTGTAAAAATTTTTAATCTCTTTTTTACTCAAGGCTAACTTTAAAAAAAAAGGTTAACGATAGATCGTTAGCCTCTCTCGAGCTTACTGCTCGTAAAAAATGCACCGGCGTAAAAAGAGCAAGTGAAGGAAAAGTGGGTAAAATTAAAAAAAAATCAAACGCCAAACTTTAAAATCCTTGAATTTGCAGGAAATATTACAATTGAAACTTGTTAATTGATAAATTGACTGTTTTTCGAAGAATTGATATACTTCAAAAATACAGAAATTCTATCGTACGTTTTAAAGTTTATAAAAATGCAAGATTTAAAAAAACAGTGGAAGAGTATAGCCCTTGGGAAATTTCAGAAAATTTCAAAATGTCAAAGTCACCAATATATTCACGCGTACAGCTACAGAAGACTATTTTTATCACGTAAACATAGATTTACTAGACATGTTATTCTTCTCAATAGAAGGATCAAAATTTTCTTTGAATATCATATTATTATTTACTCGCATCTTCGTGTATGTTGTTCGTACAGTTTGAATTATCGCAAGTATTGTCAATAGTAAACAGAATTTTAAAACTTTGAATAATGGTGTATTTATTTCGCTAGATTTTAAAAATTAATCCAAAAAGTATATAAAGAAAAATTTTAACGAGTACAGTTGTCAAGAAAAGTATTTCACCAAAAAAGCAACAACAATAACCGCTAAACACGACCCCTCTCAGTAGAAAATAAAACTCCCCCGTTCCTCCGCCGCGAACCCATTTCATAACCAAATCCGCGCTCGCAGCGATAAACTAAACACAACACCTGCACTCAGCGTAAATCCGCGTCGCGAGCCGCCCCCTGCCTCCTCATTTTTTTCATTCAAATCCTCGCGAAACGAAACGCGCGAGTGAGCGAGTCACGCGACTCGGTGGCAGCTCCTTTGCATGAGATTTGTAACGGCTGCGCCGGCGGAGTTACGCCGATTGAAATTCATGAAAGCTGTGCGCGCCTTTGGACATCGGCGAGGCTGCAAATCTCGCGCGGCGTAATGAAATCGCGGCGGTTGAGGAAAGAGAAGCCGAGGGTCGAGATTTGCGCGGTTGTATTGTGATGGGGTAGGTGGAAAAGCCGCTGGAATTGTGGTCTTTCAAATGTATGACGATGGAATTTGTTTTTTGAATTTGAATTTTGGTTGGTTTAAATTACTGTGATGAGGAATTAGGAGGCGTAAGAATAAATTAATTAATTGAATAAAATGTTTTGATTCTCGACAGCTCGAAGCAAGTTTCCAACAGCTTACTCTGAAACTTTTATTTTACTATTATAAAGTTCTTTTATGAAAAAGTACATTGTATGGCTATAATGAATTTGACTGTTTTGCTTACAAGCTTTTAAGAAAAATAAAAAAGATTCGGAAAAAAAATTAGAAAAAATTTTTTTTCAAGACAAAAATTTTTTTTACAACAGGAATAAAATTATCCCATAATACGAAAATAAGTAGATTTTTTCTGCATCTATTTGAGACGGTACTTTGTATTATCTAATTTTTCCTTGCTATAAAATGTAAAATATATTTTATGTATGAAAGAACTCTTTTATGAAAATATATTATTATATATTAAAAGCTAACAATAGTTGTCTAATTTTCACCTTCACACAAAAAATTTTTTATCTTATTTCTGAACTAAAACCTTTTCAAAACCTCTTCCCAACCTTTCCCATCCCCATTATCCTCCGTAAAATTCATCAACAGCCCCCAATAAATTTTCACCCTCCTCCACGCACCCCTTTCTCGCAACTTTCCGAAAAACTTTCCCAAAAACAACCAACTCTCTCTCTCTCTCTCTCTCTCTCTCTCTCTCTCTCTTTTCTCTCTCGCCAACTTTTGTCTCACCCTTTGCCTCGGCCAACTTCCCCGGACCCTTCCATCCTCATAACCGCGAGCCTCGCGCGAAAACTCGCTTCCAGGCGAACAAATATAAAACGCGCGTGAAAAGGCTATGTGTATGTGTGTTTTCGCGACGGCACTTTCGGCGTAAACACGACAACAAAGGCGGCCGCCGCCGCTCGCCCGCGCAAGCCGGAAGAGAATATGAATATTAATGCCGGAAGCGCGCGTATATACGCCCGTTGAAATGCGCAATATAAGAGCGGGAGGGAAGGGAGACTGCCCGCTGGGTTCGCGCGAGGGTTGATTATTATGCGAGAGGAGGTGGAGGCGCGAGAAGCCGGAACGATCGAAGGCGCGAGAGCGGAATTAGCGGGGATGAAGAAGAAAGTGCTGCTGTTGCTGGATCATCTGGGCGTGATGGCTATTGACCGGGACAGTAATTAATAATTTTCATTGTCTTTTGTATACCACAATTATAGAAAGAGCCAGGAATAGCTCGCAATTACGTTGTCTGTAAAAGAACTGAATTCTAATACATTTTAGTTGGAAAAATTGTTGAAAAACTAAAATGTTAAAATGAGGGCAGGTGCTAGAACCGTAAAAGTTAAAATAGTTATAAAATTTCTCGACTTTTTTACATAATTGGTCTCTAGATATTAGAAAAGTTCAAAACTTTCATTATTTACATTGGACACCTTCGTATTTTTTACTTTTTATTATTATTCAATAAATTGATATTCGGCTTTTGCCCTTGGTGAATAAATTGGGCGAGCAGTAGCTAAAAAGTTTTTAAGAGGATCGTATCCAAAATAATTCAAATGAAGCGCGGTACATTATTAATAGTGCTTATTATATTTTGCTTTCAATCTGTAAACGCCTGCAACGCAATAGCTAAAGATGACGTTAACGCTGATTGGTTAGATCGTTGGTTGAATATACTTCAACGACACTTAACGTGGATTATACGACCATATTAAATCATTATGTTTATAGACAATATAAGTGAATCGCGAAATGTTATGTATAACAACATTTTAAAAACAGTTAATTGTGAAATTCCAACTTCTGGTTTCGGATTAAATATATCGAATCTATCGAGTGTTGGCGTTAAAGACACTAAGTCGTTTTCGATAGTATTTAATAAACAGAAGTACATACCCTTATGTATGACTTTATATTCTGCGCGTAAAGAGCATGATACAGAAGATTTAAGGAACATAATTGATATACTTGAAGTCTCATTTCCAAATACTAGAAAACCAACATTTTTGATTATTTTCTTTAGTGACGAAATAGTTGATAATACCTTATTTCGAACGATTCTCGAATATGCTTGGGAAAAAAATATACTAGATATTTCAATAATTGAAATAAAATGGAACAATTCATCGAATATTTATTCTTACAATCCTTTTTATAAAGGATTAAACGAACAAAAATTATCATCAGAAGTTCAAATTTTCCCAAAAAAATTGAACAATATGAATAGGTATCCTCTGAAACTACTTGGCTGCTATTATCCACCATATATGAATTTTACAGAAGCTAGTGCTGCAAATGGTATAAAGGCAGATGATATTTTTTTTCCTTTAATTATTATCACAGCAGAAGTTATGAATTTTTCTATAAAGTATATACACTGTATGAAAGGAATCGCAACCTTACAGGATGTTCTTAAAGTTTCCGAAAAATATTTTCAGGAAAATGATGTAGATGCTTTGTTATTACCCATGACGTTTTTGTTCAAAATGCCAAATATTTTTAATTTAGCTATAGATCAGTTCGTCGTAAAATCTGTGGCAGTTGTACCAATTATACCTGTAAACGTCCAAAAAAATATGAATGCCTTATTCATATATATTTTGTTCATGATTTCAATTATAATATTAATTACAATGTTTTTATCCCTTGAAATGAAATATTTCCAGATTAAAAACAGAGAACTTTCCGTTTACAACATTTTTCAAACTCTACTTGGAACTCCCATGTTGAAATTTCCGAAGAGAACATTACACAGAATAATACTCATCAGCATCGGTATTACATTTGCAACTCACTTTACTTATTTTTATTCGGTATTCGTAGACATGAGTATAGTATTAATGGAATCGTCTTTGAATACTTTTGAAGAAATGGATCAATCTAAATTTCAACCTTATATCAATGAGGCTCTTTTTAATAATTCCTTAAGTAATGATGACAATCAAAGCATAGAAAACATTAAATCAAAAACAATATTAATTACTAACATCACCAATTGTATGCTGGAATTAAGAAGAACCTAAAAGGCTTTTTGCATAATGCTCGATGTTAAAGCTTATTACGAAATAAAAAATTGCTTAGATTCTGACGGGAAACCCGTCGCTAAAATAGCAAACGCTGTATTCGCTGATCAACCAATGTCATATTATTTGTATAAATATTCACCCTATTATAGTAGATTCAAAGAATTATTTCAACGATTTTATGAAGCGGAACTCAAAGACAAAGAAGATACTATTCGTAAGTTTAGCAGTCCACCAGAAGATCTAATTGAATATGTGGATTATATCACTAGAAACTTGTCATTGATTCTAATTTTTGGAAATTTCTGTTCTTGTGTGGTATTTATTATTGAATTGCTTGTTAATAAATCTAAAAAGAAGAAGTGTAACTATTGCTTTGATTACGCAAATAAAAGCTTTAAAAACGCCGAGATTTCTGTGAGTTTTTGAAAGAGTGATCTTTTATTGAATTCGAGAAGTGGATTTGAAATGAGTTCTGAATATTATATGATGTGGTTTAAAAAATTACAGTTTTTCGTTTGGATACTATCATATTTTGTCTTATTATTTTTGTTATTGTATTAAATGCACAAATCGCAAGAATCGGCAGCGTCGCGACTTTGAGAGCATTTTTCTGCCTTTTCGACATTCAACTTCAAACCCTTGTAACTTTTGAAGGAATCAACATTTTTTAATTATTAAAAAGAGAAATTAAAGCTCTTTCTGTCTAGTTTTAATTTCTTTTTTGAAAAATAATGTAGGCCGTTCCTGGGCTAAATGGCTGAGGTTTGAAGAGAAGGGCTTTTTTTGACATTTTCTTAAAAAGTAAGAAGTTGCTCTAAAAGAAGTAGTCCACTTGATG
>JAPYZO010004701.1:0-11012 GCA_030522905.1 Torymus flavipes | reverse complement strand
TGGGTAAAGTTGGCAAAGGCTTCAGAAACCTTTGATAGTGTTTTAAAACTAATTTTCAAATATTTACAGTATACGCCATGAAGCCGTAACGTTTTTATTATTTTACTTACAGTGTGAATTCATTTCTTTGGTACATGAGTAAATCCATGAAACTTTGAACTTTTGTGTGGCTATTTTTTTAAGTAATTTACTGCTGCTATTCAAATGCCGGGCTAAGCACATAAACGGGACAAGGGGTAACATCTTCAATTTCTACGTAGAAAAGCAGTCCTGTAATCCATATAAGTGTGCCACGCACGGCACAATGCATCCCTGCATTTTGCCGTGCGTGGTACACTCTAATACAGATTAGAGGACTGGTTTTCTACATACAAATTGAAGATGTTACATTTTGTCTCATTTATGTGTTTAGCACGGCATTTTAATAGCAGCAGTAAATTACTTAAAAAAAATAGTTTCTCAAAAGTTAAAAGTTTCATAGGTTTGCTCATATAGGTATGCCAATTCAATAAAAAGATTCGATATTCTAGAGTTAGAGATAGCACGTTAAAGTTTTTTATTCTATCAACAATTTGACAGTTACAAAATAATAGAAAAATTGATACACCTATCAGATTTCAGCAACTAAAAATTTAAAACAAGAAATTTTTTTTTTCAGTTTTGATATATTTGATTTTTTTTCCAAATATATTGTTCTTCGATATAGCTTTATAAATTGTTACATTCTTCTGTTAATTAAAGTTGTAGCCTTCAAATCATTCGCCTCTTTTATTTTGCAAATATTTATCGAGTTTCTTTTTAATTAAAAAAAGCACCTTCAACGTCTGTTGTAGCAATAGTTTGAGTTCATTCTAACGAGACGTGCAATACAAATTCCACAACCGTAATATCGGAAAGCTACGAAACGAAAATTCATATCCCCGACTCAATTATTGCTACCTGAAATGCATGCAAAACATACAAAACTGCCACCGCACGCACGTTCATTCACCTCTTCTCCGATATACAACCGGTCTGGAAAAAGCCACGCGCCCACTACTTTCCACCCGCAACAGACGACGCAATTCTTTTTCGCTAGGTCTGTGTGAATATCGTTAAAGTTCCGCGGTGGTGCGCAAAAAATATTGCGAAAAATAAGCTCCGACTCGTGCGCGGGGAGAGGAAGAGAGAGAGAGAGAGAGAGAGAGAGAGAGAGAGAGAGAGAGAAACTTTTCACCGTAACGAGGCACGAGGCTTTTTTCACCCGCCGCAAGCCCGCGCGATAAATTGCTGAGGCCGCGGCAATTAAAGGGAGAGTCGAGTGAATGAGGCACTTTTGTCGCGGCCGCGAGCGTGTACGCGTTTTTGTGTGCACCTCTTTTTTTTAACCTCCGTAACTCTTTTTGGCCCTGATAATTGCAATTTTTTCCGACAATTGTTCGTTATATCTTTGACCGGCCTTTGTAATTACTACGATTTAAATACGCTCTTTTTTCGCTTCTCGCGCTCGTGCCAAAATTTTCGAGCATATATGTAAATGCCACACGAACTACCTCCATTAAAACCCTCGTATTCTATACGAAAGTTACAAATAGACCGCGAAACACGAATTTCCGTGTTCGATAAAGAGCAACACTTTACGCTCCATAATCATCTGCACCGCACAAAAGCGCCGCGCGCACACGTCTGACCGCAAGACTCGAGCTATAGCTGAAGAAAGACGTACCTACATCTCGCGTCCAGCAACTCTCTCCGGCTGACCGAAACACGGTGCGCGTACAGGTTGCTCGCTCGCTTGCTCACGCGCAAAACCATTCAATTAACTTGAGTACTCGGGCGTTTCCGAGCGTGAGCCTCCGTTTGCGCACAACAATGTAGAAACGCCGCCGCCGGGGTCCGTGGATGTATTATTCGCGCGCAGCGGCCCACAATGGCTCGCGGCTCCAGCTCTCTCTCTCTCTCTCTCCCTCTGTACGCTTTTCCGCGAGACGTCAAATGCAGACGCGTGCGAGCGTAGGTACACGGATGGTCGTCTTGTAGTGAGGGTGGGAGTTTTTGTAAGGAGACGCGCGATTAATCGCGGTAAGTACGCGCAAATGTGTGTAAAGAGAAACGTTGCTGTTTGTTCGAGTTGTTAAGGAGAAGAATAAAGGGAAAAAAAGAAAGGAGTTGGATGTAAAAGAGACAGGATGAATAGGAAATGAAGTGCTTGATGAGTGTCATATGGTGATGTGGCGAATTTACATCATTTATCGAGGTTTATCTGCTTTGAACCATCGTTAGTAAATATATATTCAAAGAGTTGACATGTTTATATACTGTTTCAGGTTTAATGAGGCTTTGTTTGAATATCTATAAAGTTTGTGAAAAATATTGATTAATCCAAATCAGAGTTAGAAGTATGTTGCGTTGTACATGTAGAAGCGGAATAATAATTAATGAGAGGATTTACATATTCGATTGACGTTACTTATGATAATACACGATACGTGGAATAACGCATGAAATTGTCATTTCACGGCGCAGCAAATTTTAGTGTGATCGCCATAGCCCTTTCATGGAATTAAAAATAATCCTGGTTATATACATTCAAATACATAGTCTGTGAAATAATAACAGGCATGTACTGGTTTGATGCTATCATCTCGATTTTAGTTAGAAAAATACATTAATGATAGAAAAAAGACAATAACCATCATTGGCTCATTTAAATTTCAATTACTCAACCTTTTCAGATAACCGAAATACCGTTAATGTTTATTATGTTACAGAATTAAGACGGTATACTGCAGTAATGGCCCAAACCGATTCGCTGAACTACAAAGACATTCCATTGCACAGGGGGTAAGTCCAAAAATCGCCTACAGTACCCCCATGCGCGCAAGAATTCTTTGCTCCCATCGTAAATCCAATACCCCTATACTCGTATTTAAACATTTCACTTCGATTCTCGAAATCTTCGTCGAGCTCCAATGGTCTCGCGCGCACCGCGAGAGAGTAAGAGAATCCTCGTGAAATTTTAGTGCAACGATAAAAGCGAATGCGTCCCCGTCGCAAATCCTTATGTATACATTCAGCCGGGCTTTGTCCTCTCCCCCCCTCCTCTCTCTCTCTCTCTCTCTCTCGCACGCTCGCTCGCACTCCACGAGTTATCAGGGGAGTTACGAGGAACCATTCCCTCAGCTCTCCGTTATCGCCGCTGGTGGCTCGCGCGCTCCTGCGCGGGTTACGACTATCTGATAGAATCCAAGAGTTTTCGATCGTTTGTCAGGGCGTACGATCTTGAATTTTCTCGGGGACTCGGTCGCGCGCACTCGTAACTCAAATTTCCCGCACACGAATGCAAGAGCGAGAGAGACGGAGAGAGTATGTACATATACTTCCGTTTAATCGATACTTACGTGGAGCGCGGAAACGACGACGGCGAATTAACGGGTGCGAGAGTTGATGCGCCGATCGGCCTGCGTTCTTTCGTCTTTGACAGAAATGGCAGTGAGAGCTTTACGAGCTTCGTATTGCCGTAGTGGATATCGTATATGGGCTTTGGTTTGAATTTCATGTTTGTGAAGGTGTGAACTTCTTTTCGGTATCCACAGACCGCGTAAAACGAGTTCAATGATTTTACTTTTACATTTCATTTAACCGATGATTTTTTATTATTTAGCATGCTGGATTACTATCACTCAAGTTTCAAGTTAAGCGTTCCTTAAATTAACAATATAATTTCTTGAGGAAGATATTCTAATTTATAAATTTGGGAAGTCCACATAATTTTATGAATTTTCGCATGTTTATTTATTCTTTTATATGTTACCATATTTTGACTTTTATCAGCATGCTAATCAACTGCATAGTTGTACAGTAAGATTGCCAGTGAAACATCTAAACATTTACGTTCATACAGAACAACATTTAAAGTAGGGTCACTAGATTTCTAGTTTTTCATTCTACTAATAAATCACCCCATTCATATTGAAAAAATATTCATTTTTGTCGAAGTTAATAATAGTTTGAAGTTGAACAACGAAAACGTACTGGTAAACGGCGAAAATTGCCACACGTATTTTAATACATTTTCGTTGTTTAACTTTAAATTAATTATCATAGCTTTGAAAGGAATCAATATTTCTTAAATCTGCAAAAAGGAAATAAAATCTGATCGTTTTTTTCTAATTTTATTTTCTCTTTTTGTAATTATATATGAACGATTTATATTAATATATGCATACGCACAGTATACTTAATTTTCGAGGAAATTCCTCAAGAAAACCACTAAGCCGCGTCTTTGCATAGTACGGATTCGATATGAACTCGATCATCCCCTATTCGGCGAACGATATAGAGCGCGACAGCTCAGTTTTCCCGGTCGTGGGCATCAGCTGCTTCTCCCCTGGCAAGCTGATCCGTGGAGGGGGATCAGCTTAGAGCTTCCTTGTTGTTCGCGATAAGAAGGCGAGAGAGGGGGAAAGGGAATAGGGGGAGGGAAAGTAAAGGCTGATTCTAGAAAGCAAAGTCGCGAGGAATAAACGGATTCCCACGTTTCATCGTCGCGTGGGACGGCGCGCTACACTGCATTTTCAGCGCAGTGTCCGATTTCACGAACGCTTCTCATCGCGGAGCAAAGGAGCGCGAGCTATGGCAGTCGTGCCGATGGAAAAATCTCGTACACGTCGCACTCTGTGGACTTTGTCGAACGTATTTCGCGTGTGCAAAGAAAACAGCTGCCTTGAACTCTGATTATGAAAGCAATGGCGTTTGCATTTATGCGTAGATGCAGATGGCTTTTGACGTTATATTTAAAGAAGAAACTTATAATATATTTTGAATTTTTTTAATGATCGGATTTAAATTTTTTAATCAGATTGGTAGCATTCAAAAGGGCATAAAAAACCCTATATTTTCAACAACAACAAAATTTCTAGCTATCGTGGTTCTTTTGTTATTAATAAAAACGTGTTTTTTTTAAAGCTTACAACTCCCAAACTAAACTGTCAATTTTTTCGAGAAAAATCATGATAATGCAAAATATAAATAGTAATAATGTGTAAAAAATTTGAATTCATTGTAGTTGTTAGTTTTTGAGAAAAAAAATTGAAAAATGAAAAAATTTATTCCACCACATGCACGCCTCTTAATAACTCCTACTGTGCCTCCGCTCAAACGCATGCACACTTCACCAGTTTTTCCAGCCTAATAGAAACTAATAGGGAGTCGCACAAGTCGATACACGAAACGAGCTCTCTCTTCAACTCTAACCCTCAAGCTCCAGCGTCACCAGCGACTTAACGACTACCTAAAGTTACCGTCGTCGTCGCCGTCTCGACCGGATACGACGAGGATATTTTTCACGCTTCACCAACTTTCCCTCTCTGATGCTGAAAAAAACTCGGGGATGGAAAAAACGAGGTACGAGCCACGGTTCGTTTAACGCTTCTACCCCACACGCACACATACCTTCAGTCAAAATTCGCGCGCTTGGGGAAAAAGTACTCATTTGCGGATATCGCACGCGCACAAGAGCTGTTTGCTTCTTTACCTTTTTATCTCTTTGTTTGCCTGCGGGAGGAGAAGGTGAGGGAGAGGATTGTAAATTCTGCTCAATGTCGGTTAATTTACGGTGTGGGGGGGATCGTGGCCGGGCGAGTTGCGTTCGATGAAACTGGGAGTGCAGCGCCTTACTGAAGGATAAAGAGAAATTGAAGACGGCGCGGTGGGATTGGGGGGGTTCAAATAAACGAAAGGTTTTTTTGGAAGTATTTTAAGATAGTGTTAAGTGAAGTGATGCGCAATGGTTGCGAGAAATTGCGTGAGGATGGAAAGATATAGTTGGCAAAGGCTTCAGAAACGTTTGATAGTATTTTGAAACAAATTTTTCTTCAATTTAATTTATTTGGCACATACGTATGCCTAATCAATAAAAAGATTCGATGCTCTATAGTTACAGATAGCACGAAAAAAGTTTTATTTCATTACAACAATTTGACAGTTACAAAATAATAGACAGATTGAAACATCTATCAGATTTCAGCAACAAAAAGTTGAAAACAAGACATTTTTTTATTCAGTTTCGATATGTTAGATTTTTTTTTAAATATATTGTCATTGATATAGCTTTAAAAATGGTTACATTCTTCTGTTGATTAAAGTTGAAGATTAATGCGAGTATTTATTAAACAATTAATTATTAATTGCCAAGATGATTGACACCCATTATAATTATAATCATTTCAAGCTATAATTAGAAAATTTTATTACTTGCTCAAATAATATATTCTACCATTTTCCAGATGTAGGTCAATAAACACTTATTCAGTAAGTTACTTGGAAAAATTGAAAACAAAAATCATAAAAGTCTATAACATCATTAATGACATTTGTATCAATATTTGATGTTCTAACCATAACAGGAAAGTTTTGTCTGATAAACCTGTGAAGTTTAGTTTTCAAGATAACAAAAGACATAATTTAAGAAAGAAAATTTAAAAAGAGACTAGGTATACCGTATATTATTTTTCGACCAAATATATGTACCCTGAAAAAAAGTTAATGTGGCGCCCGTATAAAACAACTTACTGCAAGCATATCGTAGAGTGCTAGACCTATAAGCGTTTCCTTAGCAACCCCTTCTTTTATTGACATTTCAGGATACAATATTTTTTACAGTATTTAAGCTTTTAAACGATGAATATTGCACATAAAGTCGGACATTTATAAATATTTTGTATCTTTATTGTAATCAAATCGAATTGAAATCTTTTTAAAGCCTGATAAATTTATACTGATGAATTGCAAATTTGGTTAGTTAATTTTGAGTCGCCGGTGGCGGGAGTGCAGGCGAAGCTCATCTGGTGCGAGAATCCAGCGAGAGAAGACCCATATCCAGCACAGCACGGAGAGCGAGTGTGCTTCGTACGAAAAATCGGAGTGGAGAAAAATAGCTGAAGGTTGGGGACGAGTAGTTGCGCGCGCTGATTGGTCGCCGCAAGACGGCGGTAAAACAGTCGGCAGATAAGCTACGGCTGGTTGCGGATCGGTTCGCTCCCCTCTCCTCGCGACCGAAGATGCGGCCCGTCGGAGTCGTCAGTTCGGAGAAAAAGACGGGTCACCAAAATTCTTCAAATGAAAATAAAAAAAAAGGGCGCAACCGCTGCGGACGTCAACATAATATGCTGCATAATTATGTTACATAATAACGTTATATTTTATAAAAGTTTTTATGCAGGATATGATGAAACTAATTTTACTTCTTATTATCACAAATGTTTCATTGGAAAAGCTACAATTAATTAATTTAAATTACAATTAATAGATTTTTTTTAGATTTGGGATTTTCAAATTGGAGAACTACTAACGTAGGTAAAAAATGAAATAACATTTGATCAATCAACTTTTAATATATGATTTAAAGATGTTTTTTAACTGAATATCACATACGTTAAAAATAACATTAACAAATTTATTAAGAAGATTAACAGCCAAATTCATAGTCTTCTTTAATCATGTCGCTACCCTTTTCACCAATCATCATTGCCGGTGCATTAGTATTACCTCTTATTACGCTAGGCATAATTGATGCATCAATGACTCGTAGTCGTTTGATACCATAAACTCGTAGTCTTTCGTCTACCACAGCATTAGGATCCGTTTTAGGACCCATTTTACATGTACCTGCTACATGGTATAGTGGTACATAATAATTTTTAGCAATACATTCATAGTATTTTGTCATATTGGATAAAAACTTTTCGCAATTTGGTGCTGGTGTTCTCACTACTACAAAATTACTATTTTTGAGAGTTTGAGTATCCATTAATCTACTAGTAATGTTGAGTCCTTCGACAAGTTTTTGAAGATCGTCAGGATGATCATAAAAGTTAGGATATATTAAAGGCTTGCTCCAAATTGGATCACTTTTGTTTAACTCAATCCATCCTCGACTCTTTGGAGTAATCAATGTGGTTTGTATAACTAACATATTATAGTATGAAAATATTTTATACAAGGAATCAACACCTGTTTTACGTTTATCATCAACAGAAGGCAGGTAATGGTTTTCTATATCAGGAACTCCAGGTCGGGAATCGAAAGAAGTTTGAAGAAATTGGACAGGGCTTATTAAAGCAGGAATATTTAAACGGCTATCTCTAGCGTGGAACCACCAAGCCATATCTTGTAATTTATTTTCAATAGGTTCAAATGACTCAGTTTCGTGTTTTAAACGTAATGTTACAATGCTCGCTGCTACATGCTCTTGAAAATTTTTACCAACTGCTAAATCCTTTACGACATTGATACCAACTTCTTTAAGTTTATTGGCTGGACCAATACCAGACAACATTAAAATTTTGGGAGAATCGATGGTTCCTGCTGATATAATTACTTCTTTTGATGCAAATGAGCGATGCACAACTTTGTTTCTACCTGTGACATATTCTACTCCAATGGCTGTTTTAGAGTTTTTCTCAATAATAATCTTAACGACTTGTGAATTTGTTTTTATTGTTAAATTTGACCGTTTCCCACGTATAGGTCTAATGAATGCAGTATTAGCACTTTGTCTAGTTCCATTTTTTAGTGTATACTGGAATCGAGCTACGCCTACTTGGCTGCCTGAATTATAATCAACTTCTTTATAACCTAATTCCTTCCACATATCCAGAATAGCATCAATATTCTCATCGTTCTCGGGAAAATCAACACTTAAGTAACCACCTTTACCATGATCAGCAGAGTCACCAAATGGAATATCCTAAAAAAAATTATTATTGTATGTTTCATAAATTTGCTATTTCGGTTTATCGTCCAACTACTAAACATCAATTTCTACATAAAGAATAATAATCTATATCATGTACGTACTTGTTGTAAGTCTTCTGATTTTTTATAATAAGGCAAGACTTCTTTCCAGCTCCAACCTGTATTTCCGAGACTCGCCCAGTCATCAAAATCTTGTTTATTTCCACGTACGTATGCCATACCGTTTATAGTACTTGTACCTCCCATTACTTTTCCGCGTGGTTGAATGCAAGATGGAGGATTATTTTTACACACCTCTGAATTAGTTTGAAAACTATAATTATAGTCAATACTACTGTTTGGCAACAGACCTACTAACCCAGGTACTTCTGCGATAATTGGTTGTTCATCCCCAGCTTCAAGTAATAGAACCTTTTAAAAAATTTTAAATTCAAACTTGATAAATGATATTAAAATTACAATTTCCCTGGTAGAAGCGTTCACCAACTATTGGTCAAGGGTTGGTTAATTTTAATAAGTTGGCCAACGGTTTCGTCAGCCGTTAGCCAATAAATCTACTAATTTCGTCACGTTTTTGATAATCCGTTCATCAGTGGTTGACCAACGTTTATATAAAGCACGTGTGACAGAGTCACAGGTGCAGCTACTTGGCAACGGTGCGCGGTGTAGCAGAAGCACGTGCCCTACGAGCGCCATGTTGGCATCGCCGGCGTTGGGGACGGCGAGCAAGTGGCACACACGTACACACACTAGCACGGTCCGAATACGGTTGACCAACCGTTGACGAACTGTAACACTAATCGTTGGCCAAAAAGATTGATCAACTGTGACGAACCTCATTTTATAGGCCATTTCGTCTGGTCTAATTTCTACCAGGGTCTTTATTTAAATATTGTGTTACCTTCCAATCTTTATTTTCAGTAAGCCGATTTGCCACCACAGAACCGGCACTTCCTGCTCCAACAACGATGAAGTCATATGCATTGTTGTTATGTTTATTATTCAAATATTTATCGCTGTACTTAAACTTGTCATCTCTTGAGTTACCATAATAGTGTGTCAACAAAGTTAACAAAGTCAAAAAAGAAGGTTGACAAGATAGAACAAATAAGTTTTGAAAACAACCGTCTGTTGTATTTGCTGGCGACCAGGTCATTTTAGCATTTAATAAATTTCAGATTACTATACCAATGTTTAGTTGGAAAAAACCATCAGCAAAAAACAGTATGAATCTATAAAATTATAGTATATTTGCATTATATGTGTTACATATGAAAGGAGTCAGAATTAATTAATATGAATTAGTCGCATCAGGGCTCGGATGACGGTCGAGCTGAGCCCATGACGTACGTTAAAAATAATTAAATGTCATAAGTGTAATCTAATATTTCGTCGGCTTGGTAAAAGAGGGTACCATCTCAGAATCCGGTTCGAAAAGATACCAACTCGCGAGTAGGTCTTTTTTGTTTAACTTTAAAAAGTCAAATCAAGTAAAAAAAAATATTTCTTTTTTATATTATGAGATATATTTGTTATAGCTATTACTCGATTGTACATCTTATACATTTTTTATTCTCTTCTCATTATCTTAAGGTTTGTTTTTAAGCCCGCAAAGTTGATTAGAAAAACTCGATTCGTGAGTTGGTATCTTTTCGAATTGGCTTCCGAATTAGTACCGTTTCCAACCGGATTCTGAGATGGTACCTTATTTTACCAAGCTGATGATTTAAAGTATGGGAAGGTGGGGCGGTACGGGCAGTGGGTGATGTGGGTTTTGAAGATATTTAAAAAATGACAAACTATTTTTAGCTGCAAATTGTTGAGATTATGGCGAAAGTTGTAACAAATGTATTGAGAGTGGTAGAAACTGAAACAGATGTATATAAATAATGTAAAAAATAAAATACCCATATAGCCCCACTTGAAATTTTTTTTCTAATGTGGCCGACTGCCTCCATTTGATTTACACGGGAAAACCTATTACGCCTCACTTCCAAACTGATAGGGTGATATGGATTTTCAAGAGATTGCTTTCTTCAGATTAATACATTTCAATATCTTTGCGTTAACGTAAACAACAAAGTGTACTTATTTGTAGATGGAGAATCGCTGAATACTTTAAGCATGTTACAGTTTTTTGCAGAGTTCGATGAATATTTTTAATAGCGAAAATATCCATATCACCCCATCAAGTGCCTATATCGCCCCCAAGTTACCCTAATAATTTTCACTGCAAAACAGAATATTTAATAAAAGTAATGATACTACAATAATTA
>JAPYZO010004700.1:0-11618 GCA_030522905.1 Torymus flavipes | reverse complement strand
TATAAAACAATGGTAGGAGATCAATTATACAGATAAAACAAAACTGTTTTATGCCGGTTACAATAGTAGTTAATTGCTAATAGTTTATTGTGAAGGATCATAGAGCTGGTTTGAACGTTGAAAGATTCTGCACACCTGTTAGACCATCAGGTAGAAGATTCCACAAACGTCACATAGAATAAAAACCGAAATCAAAACTTGAAATAAGAGATTCTAACAAAATTCTATGGTCGAAAAAGACAATTTAATTCAGGACAGTGAATAATATTATGAATAATTTTAAACATAAGCAGATTGTTATAGTAGGGTGAAATGAGTTTATGGATCGAATATCGCCATGGTAAACGAGTCATGAGATGCTTGGCGGATGAATATCAAAGCATCGAATACCCCTCAAAGCGTTGCTTAAACATTGCTCGGAATTGTAAAGTGGCAAAGAAATAGTTTGTAGATTGTTTTCAAAATGTCGGAGAAAATAAAAAAGTATGTATCACATTGTAGTGTCATAGTGTGCTTCACTGCAATTCAAACAGTCGTGAATTTTTTCATAGATATCCAAAAGATGAAGTATTGAAGTAGAGTGGGTAAAAAGATGCAACATATATGCACTTTACAGAGAAAGATTATTTTTTATTTAAAAAAATTCATCTTAGCTTTTGATACTTATCATTCCATTTTTCACTTCCCGCTGATCATTTGATGCGCTTCTCGAGGGGTACTCGAAGCTTTTATATTTATCCGCCAGGCATCTCATGACTCATTTACCATGGCGAATTGCATAAAGATGCTATTTCAGTTCTATTTGCTTTGAACGCGACGTATCGATGGAATTTATGATTAATTGACTCAAGTATACTTTTAAGAATATCCGTAAATGGAAACCAGGTTTGAGAGCAATAGCTTAAGTTAGGAATTAACAAAGATTTGTAAAGGTGAATTATGGCAGATATATTACGAAATTCTCTAGTTGTACGTTTAGCAATTATTTACATATAGAGCGTGCAATTAAAAAAATTTTTATAACATCTGCGTATAAGAGACGAACATGAGCATGCTGTAAAGTATTAATAATATCATTCAAATAAATACAGAAAAGTAAGGTGCGGATCTTGAGTACTCTAGAAGTATAACTAAAATAGGCTCAGAAATGCAGTTATTTATACTCACAGCCTGCGAGCGATTGCTCAAATAGAAGTCAATATAAGCTTGAACACACTTTTGTGATTACACCTATCGAAGAAATTATGCAAAAAGCTGAAAGCTAATAAGATACAGCGAATGCATAGAACGTTATATGCACACAGAGATAACGCGAAAAAAGAAACAAAAGTACGGATAAAAACGCCAAGTGCGAGATGTATGGAAAATTGATAAAAGAATCATACGAGACGCTAAATTGATCGGGATAGGTATTGGTACAGTTTAGTTTTGAAAAGGGCCGCGGTTCAAAACCATTAACCCAGGTCCTGCGAGGTAGCCTATTCCACTTGTACGAGGCGCCAAGAATTTCGGAGTGTTTCAGAGCTGAAATATGATAGATGAAGGAGAGAGCGCCTATACAATAATAATCAAAGAGTGGCAAAATCAATGATTTAATAAGAATAAGCTGTGTCTCCTTTTTTTAAGCCATGCGAATTAGGAGTAGCATTTTCTCACAGTTTCATTGTAGTGTGCTCCAGGATAAAAAAGAATCGAAGATAACTCCAAAAATCTTGAGCGAGTCGTCAGCAGTGATAATGTCGTCATGCATGGAGCTAACGTTTTTCGGGCGTTGATCGTCAGCCCGCTTTTCTGCGCTCTGCGCGACATGTTCTTGAGGTCCTCCTTGACCTTCCTGATGGTGAAGTCCGTCTGAGAACGCCTGCAGTGAACATAGATGATGATAGAACATGACAAGGTCGTCGTTTAGAGATGGTGTTTGCAGAATTTTAGTGACCGCGGCAAGTCGTTAATCAACAGCAAGAAAAAGGGGGTGCTGGAAGGTGCTACTCTTAGGTACGCCATAATTGCGAGTTAGCACCTCTCGCTATTCGGAAATACAACGACTTGCTGGCGCCGCGACGTCAGAGCTGCGAGGTTTGAAAATCTGTTATAGAAATGAGAGCATTTCCTTGAACAAATTGCAATTTCCTATCCATCTAAGTATGTTTTTTGCCCAATCGGATAATATTCAGTTGGTTAAAAAAAGTAAAGAAAAATATCATGGATGACAAGTTGGCGTCGAGTGGTATACAGCCACACGATAAGCCTCCTCATAAATTGTATAAGTGTCACCCTAAAGTTAAAATTGCTTCTGTAGTATGTTTTTTATCTGAAAATGTACATCACAATAGTGATTATGAAAAATTAAACGATATACCAAAGTTATTAGTGAAACTCTGACCATGTGCCAATCAATTGGCAGCAAGTTTTTTTTAATGAATTGTTCATATAATATAAGACATGGTGAGAAATGATATAGTATAATAGACAAGTCTTTCAATTACCGGAAAAAATTTTTTTAACAAAATTTCAGTATTTATAAAATAGATATCAACAATTGAAAAAATAATTCAACAAATTATTTCTAGGTACCCTTTATTTTTGCTCTCATTTTAATTTGGAAAGGATCATTTTAATCTTTGTGAAATTTCATTTGAGAAGAATTATAAAATTTGTTTATCAAATTTTATAGGTAGTGGATCAAAAATAAGTTTTTGATCATTGAAATTAAAAATTAACAAAGGGAATCAATACATTAATTTTAGAAGCAACGTGACAATGAATTGGAGGCGTTTTTTTTTTAATAGTTATCAGAAAAATATGTATCTTTTTTAATAAAAAGAATGTCTCGCCGCTACAATTTTAGATAAACTACTTTCACATAAGAAAAAGTAAAAGTTTCCCATTGTCCGAATTAACTATTTTTAGATTCTCTTTCAAAACTATAAACCTCATTCCTCTCATGAAACGATTTATTATAAAGTCAGTACAGATGAAGGAATGATCACTTTGCGATTTAAGTAGCGGATCGTGCCAAAGGCCCTAGAACTTTATTTTTCTTCATTTATCGATATAAATAAATGCATGTACATACTGTCGCGTAAATATATATATATATATATATATCAAATGATAGAATAGTTTAAGAACATACCTAGTCTAAAATATTATTACCTGAAATACCAAAATTTGTTATATCTACTCGACAACAGCTATATGATATAACTACGTAGCTTTTGAAAGCGATGCTGTACTATACTCTCATCGGAGAAGCAGCACCCAACACTATACTGCCCCACAGTCATGAGTATATGTACTTATATACCCTCAAGATAGTACTGTTTATTTAAAGGTCATGCAATTGGCGGTCGAGCAAGATCGACAATAATTATGCAAAAGCCAGCGCCGAACTATGATCTTTTCATAAAGCGGAAAAGCAAGTATTATACAACATTATAAAACAAGTCTCAAAAAAATCAATAAACCGGTGTGTGTTACTATTCTTTAGACATTTTACTGTTTTCTTTTTTCTTATTTATTAATTGATATTATGAAAATATTTTTGTATCTGATTTGAGATTCATTTTAACAACGATTAAATATTATATTAACTTATTATATAAATTATTATAGGTAGATAAATGTTTGTATGTGTTGCCGGAAAAAATATTCTTGTTACGTATAAACACGACGCCAATGTTTTCATGGTTTGTTAATTAATAAGCTTGTAATGTTGTAATAGACGATTATTCAAATCTTTAATATACCTATATTACAGTATAATAGTGTAAATATTTAATGTTTATTATACAGAAACAAAAGAATACTTACGTAAGAGCATAAAATATAATCGTTCTATTTAAATTTGCCTCCACGGTGGGCGGCAGCCGCACGCCGAAAGGGTTCGCTTACTAACCTAACTTTACTTTATCGTCAGTGTAAACAAATGAACCGCGCGGTACGGACATAACGGCCGTATGCACGGTGGAGTGTACTAGCACTTCATTAATTACTTACACTACACGCGCAAATTGCGTAGCTACATTTCTATTAAAACCAACATCTTCGATTGACGTACTATTGCAATTTGCAATCCAAACTGGTGAGCTAACTTTTTTAATTCATCCACATAACCCCGGTATATAAAGACACATGGCCAGCGTTAAACGTGTGCATTTATTAATCCTCTACGAAGGTGACAAAAATGAACGCGAGAAGCACGCCAACTTACAGTTTTTTCGATTACTCTGACATGATGATACTCATGTGGCGAAACAACTGCACGCACGAGGAAGCCGCGAGGTTGTACGCGGAGAATTACCCGCAGCGGGATCTGCATCCCGACGCCGAGACGATGGCTCTGGTCGAGCGCACCTTGAAAGCAAAGGAAAGCCTCATGGAGATCTGTCAAGACCCGGAGGTCATACGGCAGGCCGCGGAGCGGGCAAGACGTAACCGAGCTGGCAAAGCGAACGCCGAGGGCCAATAAGGATCCTTCAGAGGTGCACAGAATCTGTGATAGCTAGTGGGTGGTGCAGCCTGCGTATATATATATATATATATATATATATTATGTATATGCTGCAGTGTGGGCAGATCTTTGCATGCGGGCATGTTGGCAACGATGTTTTTTAGGGACGTTTATCACCCTGTATGGCGGACTGTACTTTTAAGGATTAAAAGCTCAATGAGATTAAAACTATTGTAGGTTAGGTACTTTTAAAATATCTGTGTAAGTGTTAATTTTGTAATGATTTCTATACATCCTTTATACTTACATTAAATATAAAACTAAAATAATTCTTATTATAAGTTATTTAATTTTGAGGTTCGCATGTCTCAATTCAATTTAAATGTAACGATCTATATTTATTGTGAAAATAACATATTATTGTCGATATCTCTGGCAAGCAAACTAAAATCAAACAAAAGTAGAAAGAACAATATCAATAATTAAGTCGCAAACTTTGTGGCCAGATATCTTGTGTAGTTTAGTTCAGCACTTTTAAAAAGTTTTAAATGTTATTTGTTCTAAATTTAATATTTTAATATTTATTAAAACTTTTCGTATTGATTTATATCTTTACTTGCTAGTTGCTAGAACGCAATATTGTAGTAGTAATACAATAGTTTTGTTCTGAAAAATAAACATCGCATCGTCGACAACGTTCATTATTTTTTTTTTACTTTCTACATCTAAAAACAATTTAGGAAAACATCTCTACAATCATATATACGCGAACCGTGTATCACCCAGCCTACCAAACAACAATGTTACACAATGTTCAAAACTCCTCTTCCGCATCGTCCACTCCTATATTAATTCCAATCACATATTTTCCACCCCCCCGGTCTCTCGGAAAATCCGTATAAAGAATTACCCGCTTATTCAGTTTCGATACACCAAAAATTTCCACACGTGCGGCCCTATACCCATTGACGTATATATACGTTTGCAGCAGCCTTATCTATTCGAACATTCGCGCATAGGGCAGCCGGATTCCGTGCCGGCGACGGCGCGTGAAAGTGACAAAGCCGTTCTCTGCAGTCATGCATGGAGCATGTTTTACGAGACACATCTTGCGCTCGACAGCGCGCGTGGGCACACAGGGTTGTGTGTCGTTTTCGAGTTTTGCCGCCCCCGCGCAGCTTTTGAGAGTGGAACAGTGAGAGAGACTTTAAATATGACAAAGCACCTCACGGGTCAGATGGATTTTACGCGTGGGCGGGAAGAGAGGGTGGCAGGTGTGGAGCGCGAATTCGTCATGCTCGTGTATATATATATAGGTGGTTTTTTCTTTTTCATACAAAGGGTTCCATGTTGATGAGTTTTGGAAATATATTTACAGAGTGTATTATTCGTAATATATTTGTGTCTTTATTATTAATTTGATTTTTTGTTTTCAATTGATAGTTTTTTCACGAAGTTTAGAGCAAATAGAAATAAAAAATTTGCTATGATGAAAATTATTTCATAATTTACTTGTAGGAAATACCGAAGTCAATTACTCTCTAATTTTATTTTTTTCAATAATCTAAATATTATTACAAACATCTCGTCTTCTTAATTGATCAAAGAATAGTGGATGATATGCATGGAATATATTTAATAAAAATGAATAAAAAATACTGAAAAAACATAAATGTCCATATGTGCATACAATTATCATATATTGATTTTGGCATCTCTTGAACTCTGGTTTTATTAAAATATCTCATACGTGCTCTAAATGTAAAATAATAATAAGAGGGTCACTAATTCACAATTCAATAATTTACAATGCACTTGTTCACAATTCAATAGCGAATAAGTAACATATAGCAAGTAGCAACAATACTGAAATATTGAACTTTCGCTACATGGAATATTCGATATCAGGATACCTCGACAACTGAGAATCAAACTTACAGCAGACAATCAAAAGAAAATATTGGCCTGCACAATCATCACGAACCGCTGCCCATACATATACATACCCTCAGCTCTACAGCTTCGAAAAATATGTGTTTTTCTCTCACCCCGCCTGCCACTGTTCCCGGACAGCAAAGCGCGCGCCGAGAGCGATAAAGAGTGCCGCCGCTGAAATCAACGCGAACAATCGACCAGCTGCTGCTGCGGATTATGAGTCATTTTACCGCTCGCGCGAGGGAAAAAAGCCAGTCGCGCGCTTGGCTAGGAGGGAAATGAGGATTACGCAGGGATTACACGCGGAATTATGACGGTAGTTCACCCCCGCGGTATATAACCGCTTTCGCGCGCAGGCAAGCTTGTCGTATCTTTCTCGCGCCCGCGCGAAGGGGCACGCGATTTCGCGGCTTAGTTCCTCCGCGCGCGGCGGCTGACTTTGGGAGATTTTCCGTGCGTTGCCCGTTTCACTTTTGCTTTGGACAAATTTATCCTCGAGGAAGAAGTGTCGCGAGTGTTTGGGGGTAAGCCATAACGCGCCTCAGACTGAAAATATTAAAGCTTCAACTATATTAAATTAATTTTACGGTTGTGTGGAGTTTGATTATAAAGAGTGTATAAATAAATATGTACGATGTAAATCTTAATTTTAATTTAGTTTGGCATTTGTGCTTTTATTTTATTTTTCATGGGTGTAAAAGAAATCGTAGCTCGTAAAATGCGTCGTGTTCGTCGACCTCTATTTCACGTAAATTGATAACGAACGTGTGTTGCGAGCAATATAGTTGGAGAATTCTTTGCGAGAAAAACGCACTTTTGTATATTGAATTTAGACATACCCTGACAGTATACGTAATCCCCTGTTTATATAATAAAGGAAAAAGGAAAGTTATAAAATAAAATAAATGAAAAATTACATTTTCAAAATCCTAAACGCCGTGTAGATCACTCTTTATTACATATTAATTCAAAAATATATATATATATATATATAAAACTCCTAACGTATAAACCTGCTAATTAAATATTTTCCTAGCCCGCTCCTCCCAAAGAAAAGAATAAAATTCGCGCCCCGCTACAAAGTAAAATGAAAGCGGGGGTGCGTAAATCCTCGCTAAAAGGATTAATTAAAAAATGCAAAGAATGCAAAAAAGGAAGCCGCGCTACACAGCTGAGCGTCTGCGCTGTCTAGAAGGAAGAAAGAAAGCGCGCGAACGCGCCAAGAGAGCGGAAAATCGTCGTGTATGCTGCGTATGGACATGAAGGCCAGGCAGATGTTCCCCAGCTGAAGTTCTTTTCTGCCTTTTTCATACGTATGCGCGTGTCGAAGAAAATCGCGTTATGTCAGAGTAGCTCGAAGCCGCCTCTCGGGAGGAAAAGAGAGAGACTTGAAGTGGCGTTCGCGCTTCAGAAGAGACACCCGGAGATGAAATTCCCCTGACCCTTTTTATTCCGCGGCGGTCTCTATATAAGTCGCTTAAGTCAAATGTGCTGCACACAAGCGTATGATGTCATAGTCTCGTATGTATAATAAAATCGAAATTGCCTCGTTTCTCGTGTGTCGGGAGCGCATGTTTGCTCGGCTAATCCGATTAACGCACGAATTTTAATTAATTTTCATGCGCGCACGCGCGTACTTTTTTCATATATGACCGAGATGGTAATGTTTGCGCTGCTCTTGAGGTGCTCAAAGAGATCATATGAAAAGTATGAGTGCAAATTTCATATTACACGTGGTTTGAAGAGGATAAACTTTTTGTATTTTCGTAGTGCGGGTATCGCCTAGAAAGGATTATGCTTTGCTTTAAAGTTCAGGAGACAAGATATTTTTATTACAAAAAGGGAAAAAGATTAAGTTTGAATTTACCGTTACTTTGATATAAATGGTTGTAGAAAAAGTAATAAAAAGAACATTAAGTAATAACTCAAAAAGCTCGCAAGTTTTGTCTTGGAAGCTAGCAAATTTAAATTAAAAATTTTTCAATGTACCTTCAATCAGGTCAGAATAAAATGTTCTGGTTATTACTAAAACTGGTACCTATTGAGAACGTTTTTCTCATATTGTTCTAGTTTCGAAATATTTAAGCTTAAAATGAAAATATTCTTATATTAAATCGATGTCCGGCACGCACATAATATCTCGATTTAGAATATATTGGCTAGCTCGGTCCCAAGAAAGTTAATAAATGTTAATAATCTATCTATAACAAAATAAATACAGAACTCGTATACGGTAGAAATTATAGAAACCACCCACAGTGATTAGAAAATCTCATGTCTAAATTTTATGCCCATAGAATTAAACTATCTTATATGATCATTTAAATATTTTTGCTGCATTGTAATAAATATCTTATGTAGTTTATAATTGATTTTAACGAATACTTATTTTTATGCGATTTTCATTAATATAGTTGCTGTAATCTAATAACACTAAACCGAACATAAATAATATAAATTTAAAGAGTATGTAAATAAGAATAAAAAGATAAAAATGTAAGAAAAAAAAATGCAAAAAATTTCAACTTGCCGAAACCCGGGATTGAACCGGGGACATTTAGATCTTCAGTCTAACGCTCTCCCAACTGAGCTATTTCGGCTGATGTGAGGACATTTGTTATAGCTATTCTTAGCATCTAATGTACCGAATATGACGAAAAAATTTAATTTAAAAAAATAAAATGTATTAAAATATCATTGAAAATAATTAGTTAATTGAATTTTTATTGTTTAATCTTGATTTTATTTAATAATATAAATTCTATAACCTTAAAAACTAAAATTTGACCGATAAATGTCACGTGACAGGTCATGTGACAAGCCGCGCTAAAATTGAACTTTCACAATTCTTTATCTTAAATTTTTTTATTATTTTTTGTTAGCAGTTTCTTTTTATATTAATTAAATTTTATTGATAAAGATATAAACTGATATGTTATTACATTAGTAGTTATTTTATTAAAAAATAGTATAAGAGATTTTATGACTAATAACAATTTGTTTGATTAATTTTATCACATGATTATCTTTCAATTATAATACCGTGAAAACATTATACTGTTACTGAAAAGTTAGTATAAAAAAATAAATTGCGTTTCTAATCTATAAATAGATCTTTTATCTACGTCCGGTTTATAGTTGTTATTTTACAAAGCATATAAATCTTTTAAAATGATTTTCTGATAGTCTGTTTGTTATTTGTAACTCCATCATGACTATAAATAATTTATGAACGATAAATAGTGTTTTTTTTTTTAAACTAATAAAAATTTAAGCGCGAAATACTTATAATAACACTGTTTTTATATTATTTCAATTAAGTACTTTCGTCTTTTACAATAATAAGTACATGAAAAGTTTCTAAACATATAATAAAATTTAGCACTAAATAAAAGCGAAAACAATGAATTTTTCAAAAGTTCGGTAAATAATGAATAGTTATTACTATTATTTGCATAAACAATTCCGCTGACAAACAACTATCTTGCACGCACGAGTGTCTCTGACGTCCCGTTACGCGTTTAATTACCACTCGCAGATGTCCTTGTCGGCAACTGAATCACACTCGCCTGAAAAAGCGGATAAAACAGAACGAAGCTCCAGTAGTGCGGCGTTTGCCGTCGGTTCTCAAGCGCACGCATCAAGACACACGCACAACATCTTTTGGACTGATGCAATTCATTTTTTGTACAAGTGCTTCGGGACGTGCAATCACAGACGTTTGCCTTCAGCGGAGTAAGTTCTTCGTTTCAAAGCAAAGACTTTCCGCGAATGTCGAGGGTGTGACGATAACAGGGAAGAAATGGCGAATCTAAGGCAGACCCCGTTGACCTGCAGCGGCCACACGCGGCCCGTCGTGCACTTGCACTTCTCTGATGTCACAGAATCAGGCTATTATATGATATCAGCCTGCAAAGGTAAATTTTCCTTGTTTTGGTTGCAGATTTAAGGTTTTAGGGGATGGTGTTAATGAATTGATGAATGATTGCAATTCATTGGTTATGGGATTTTAGGTTAGAATTTTGAAAACTGGGATAGGCACATACGTCGAAATTGGATTGGAACAGATAATTATTATTTATCTGGACACTTAGCTAAAGTTAATCTGTTTCTAAATTAAAAGAGAGCATTAAATTTAATACATTGCAATGATTATATCACAATACCTAATAAAAATGAGAAACTTTAGTTCTTCAATGTCTATAATAAAAATAAAAATAGCTCAACTTGTATTTTCTATTCAAAGGCTTTCTTATTTGTCACTGGAGGTTTTGCTTTATTTTAAGATTTCCCAAAATTCTGGTCATTAGCTTAAAAATATCATCACACAACTATTTATATTATATATTACAAGTTAAGATAATATCCAAGCAAATACCCTATAGTAATATCTTTCATTGTGGACTCAAAGTTACAACATTGAGATATATATGTTCTTATTCATAAAAAATATTGACAATGAATATAGAGCTTTAGAATTGCATAAAAAGCTATAACGCTAAAAAAGTAATGTTCTACTTGAAAAAAGAAAAAACAGCTTTAACTGTTAATTTCATATCAACTTTTTGATCATTTAATAATAAGAAAATTAAAATTTATAAATATTTTTTTTATAAATCATTTCAAAATGTAACAAACATTCACTTTTTATAGATGGCAATCCTATGTTGCGACAAGGTGATACAGGAGATTGGATTGGTACTTTTGAAGGACACAAAGGAGCAGTTTGGGGTGTTGCATTAAATAAAGAAGCTACTAAAGCAGCAAGTGGAGCAGCTGATTTTAATGCCAAAATTTGGGATGCAATCAAAGGTGAAGAAATATGTTCCTTCCAGCATAAGCACATTGTTAAGGCTGTAGATTTTAGTAGTGACTCTGTGTATTTATCGACTGCCTCTAATGAAAAACTTGTTAGAGTTTATGATCTAAATAAAACTGATGCTGATCCACAAGTAAGTAATCGTAGCCTATCATAAAATTTTTGTTTTCTAATGAATCTATTATATTGTATATTTAATGAATGTAAATTATAAAATTTTTTGTTGGGACTGTTAGGGAGTTTTAATAAGGAGATGTTGGAACCCATACAGAATTATATGATTACCAACATTTCAGTATTTTACGTTATTAATATAGTTGATTTGAATACCCTCCATCTTTTTAGAATAAAATTAATCAAGAAACGATGGGAAGGGTCAACCCACAAAATGAAAAACACATCACATAATAT
>JAPYZO010004699.1:0-14899 GCA_030522905.1 Torymus flavipes | reverse complement strand
CAGATGAGCTCTATTGTGTGACGGGTTTGGTGTATGATGAGGGTTTGAAAGATTGGCAAATTTTGAATTAATTTTGCGTTATGAAGCGAAGAGGTGTAGAATTTATAGGTGATGATATACATTAGATTTTATGATTTAATGGGTAAATAGAAGTACAGTTGAGAATAAATGATCCGGAGATATATTTTTTTGTGTATCCGCTTCTTTTTTTGCAAGCTTTTATGTCGCACAATATGTCAAAAACAAACATATTTTATTATTATTAACTTTTACGGGCACTTCAAATACTGCGGAGTAAAAAAAACGTAATAAAAATAAATCTATTCGTAAAAGAAGTTTACGCTGATAGATCGCTATTAGAAAGGTATATAATGGAAAATGGCAAACAATTATAATTATCAGGTTAATGCCGTGATTAGGATGCACGTAATGAACGGTATTATATACGAATCCTAAGAAGATGCATTACAGTTAATGAGTAGCTATAAAAGACTTACCTAGAAATCGTTTTTAACACTTTATAAGGATAGCGTTTTCCTCGCTGGATAAAAGAATTAGTCATAACAGGAAAAATCTGTTGAATAAAGAACAAAAATTACAGCCATTACCATCATTAAAATGCTTGCGAACAGCGTCATATCATCTATCATACGGAAAACCAATCGCGGTGAAAGCAATCTACAAATAAAGACGGTACCCATATAAGGACAAATTACCGCTACCGCAGGCAAAATCAGCAGTAACCATCGATTTCTAATATATACGTACTCGCCTAAGTACCTAAAAATACGAGACACGCGCGAAATATGACGACCAGTGATCGAACAAAAGAGAAAACCATGTACCTCGCTAGCATTTGATTAACGAGTGTACCTGGGCCGCTGGCATCAGGGCCGATTTCGCCGGGGATCGCGGAACGATCTAAATTACTCATCGGCGTCGTCGAAGCCCTACCCCCGTCGCACACACACACACACACACGTCGCTGCGCCCATCTCACGCTCGAAGTAGATCGCGGAAGGGGCTGCCAAAAATCGCGAGAGAGAGAGAGAGCGACGCGGGGGGGAATCGATCGATCGAGTTTGGGCGCGCCTTTCAGCCCATCATCGATCGACCCGTTGTTGCAGTCTTTTTGCGAGCTCCGCCGGGGGCCGATCGTCGCGATTCTTTTTTTTTACTTATCGCGCGGTGTGTGAATAAGAGTACGCGACGACGGTCCACCGCGTTTCTTCCTTTTTTTCTTACGCCGATTTCGCGCTCGCCGGATATTATACGTCAGACGTGGCACGATGCACTACTACTGGCCGAGGGATTTTGTGGCAACTCCGCGATATGGACATTCGTATGGTAACTTTTTTTATTGGTCGTGATGGTATTATAATTTCTTTTTTTTTTTTGCAAGTGTGTAGGGATACTGAAAGAATATAATGTATATAAAGTATCTTGGTGGATAGAGTAAAAGGGAGGAGTGCATTATTGAGAGTAGTAAATAAGCTAAACAAAAAATATATAGCCATCTTAACCACCATTCTGTTATATATATAATGTTCTATTGTAAATTCTTATTAGTCGTTAAACCAACTAACTAAATATAGTTACTACGATAAATATACATAGTGCCTATTTTAAATCAGTTTTTTAAACTTATCATGCAAGTAACGATCTTTTTAGTTAATCTTATTTATTTATTTCGTTAGCTGATGTAGCTTTAATAAAATATACTATTAGTAACTTATATAAAAAAAATTATGATCGAAAAGCTCTGTTACACTCGAAAGGGAAATATTTTGTTTTTAGAAAATTATTTTTCATTTAATTGGAATTTAGCTTTATGTAGATAAAAGTAAATTTATATTGGGGTAAAATTATTTATGCAATTTTAATTTGTATAAAGTCATTTTTGAAAATTATTTATGCCTCTTGTAAAGATACCTTTAAATTTTGTTGTATGACTTTATAATTGTATGTTTACACGAAGAATTTTCCATATAATAATTGGAAAATAAAATTAACACAATATGCTCTACATCTATACTAACATACTTTTACTGAAAAAGCAGGTCGTAATAAATGGACCATGCAAAAACAAAGTATATTGTTAGCCGTACTTGTTTCGAATTAGACTGGCTAACACTGCGTAGAAGACATCCAAATAGTCTAAAAACAGCTCTCAATATGGGAGAAAAAATAAAAAAGTAAAGAACTCATTAAATATATTTAGTGTCATTTGATTTTCCATTTTCAATTTGTATCATTGTTTTTTCATAATTATATTTTTTATATTTCATACTGTTTCGTGTAATCGCTCATTCACACGTTTTTTACAAAATAAATAGCTGACGTTGTCGTTGGATACATCGATTAATATTAACTTTTGCTTAATAACTGTATGATCAACGGAAATCCCTATCCGTTCAAATTTTTTTTCATGTTTCACGTCATACGATTATTTATCGCCGAGTAGTCCTTCCAAAAACTTAAAAAGAATTGAATATTCTCGTGTCTAAGAGTTAGATCTTTAAAACAAAAATATATATAAGGTAGAAAATATACGGAAATTAATTTTTTTTTCTTAACTTTCAGGCGTCCTGTCGCAACCACCAAAAATGTCGGAGGCACAAGGTGAGCTCTAACGTCATGTGAATTCACACAATAAATCCTTAAATAAATTGCCCCGTTTCCGCGAAAGCCAGGAGTTTTTTTTATTCTATTCTAAACGTTTTGCAGACGTCTCTCCTGTAGCGGGAAGTAGAAGAAGCAGCAATGCTTCAATCACAAGACAGAGGAGCGAAATCGACGAAGAAAGGGAAGACTCCGAACAGCGTGATGAACCAGGGACTCCTAAGTCAGGTATAAATTTAATTTAGATATACTAAAAACGAATATTATTTTTATAGCTCAAAAGTTAAATTTTATAAATTAATAATATTTTCATAAAGTAATAATATTTACAAACTATAAATTTTTCATTATAAATATAAATTTTGAATTAAAAATTGTTTACGTTTCTTTATAACCGTTAGAAAAATTTAATGAATACGCTACGGTCTCTACCGTGTTCGTTTATCAAAAATAATACTTTGCAATTTATCGAAGTAATAGCCATAAACAAAAACAATTCACGTGAAAATAATCAACCTTTGCAATAAATTACCTATATAATACCGATCATAATCAAGGAAACTTATATTCAACATTTCAACGCGCAAATCCGCGAACGCGAACGCTGTCTAAACATTTTCGCATCCTTATTCTAAATTAAAATCGCTGAAGGCGACGAGCTGCGACCTCGTCTTTTATAATACTCGCGGCGGGCTCTCCATTCAAACATAAAAATCGCTCGCAGAAAGAGATCACGAGAAAGAAAGAAACATGAAGTCGACGGACGCGAGCGCGCATGCAAAGAACAAGGAAGCGTTAGGAGAGTAACTCGCGCCAAGTGATCGGTGACAAAGCCCCCAATAGCCTCCAAGAGAGAAAGAAAGAGATAGAAAGAGACGAGACACTTTTCATTCTCTCCTCTACATGTGAGTAGTGTATAAACGCCTCCTCCTCTTCTTCTCTTCTTCGTATACGCGCTCGCGCTCGGACATACTAGCTCACGTACGCCGCCGAGCGGGCTAAAATAAATCCGCGGAGAATCCGACGTTTTAAATAAAACCGGGTTACCGACACGCGGGTAAAGCTTGACAAAGCTTCGGACTCTTTCTCTCACTCTATACACACACCTCTTGCGCTGACTATATACCCTGAAAGTCCCATTTTTGACGCTTCGCAAAAAATACCGCCTTCTTTGTCTGTCTCTCGCTCGCTCTCTTTCTTCGGATTCCCAACTACACTTCCTTTCTTCTACTCTTGCGCGCGCCAAAAATCGAGATAAAGATATATATATATATGCAGAAGCTGTGCGGCAAATCGGCACGCTGAGTCATGGCCTCTCTTGTTTGCGTTATTTCAGAGTGCGCCTCGACGCCGCGGTGCGACGAACCTACTGAGAAGATACTCGAGGGAGGAGCAGCTGTCGCCGCGCCAGACGCCGCCGCGAGGTCCCTGCAGCAGGCGCAGACGAAGCAGAGGCCACCCCAGCTGCAGCAGCAGCCGCCGATTCAACAAAGCCGTGCCGGTGAGTGCAATTTACTGCCAGTATTAGTTGAGCGCCTGCGTTCGGCTTTGGAGCTCTCGTGCTCGAGTCAGAGCAGCGAGGACCAGCTGCCACTCGAGGACTCAGGCGTCGACTCCGAAGAGGACTTCAGACTCTGGACCACGGGACTCGGCGGGGCGTCCAACGGACTCGATCATCACGAGCAGCAGCAACAGGTGCAGCAGTTGCAGCAGCCACAAATCGACGGCAAACCGAAGCTCGACCTCAAGTTCCTCGAAGACATTTTGCTGGCTGATATACACACGGCCCTAGCGAGGCTCCAAGACACACTGAAGCGCGTGGACATTGGCACGCTAACGCGCTACAACGCGAGTTTGGACCCCTCCAACAAGCTCTACTTGCTGCGACTCATTTCGAATCTGCTGTCAAAGCTCAAGGTGCCGGAGGACGCAATCGTACAGCCGAGCGAGCCAGAAACGCGAAACGCCCCGTCGTCCCACGCGCTGCCGAGGCGGCGCAAGACGTCGGAGAGGCACACAATAAGCGTCTCCGCGGAGGAAATAGCTCGGGCGCGACGATGGTTGGAGGAGAAGAGCTCGAGCGAATCCTCACCGCGAGTCGAGCTTGAGAGGGAGATCGAGACGGAGAGGATAGTCGAGGGAGCTCCGAGCGTCGAATTGACGGAGATTAGCGCGGAGCGCAACTCACTCGACAATCCAAGCGTTATCGAGGCACCGATGACCTACGACAAGAGTGCCTTCAACGACAAGTGCATGAAAGACGCCATCAATCAACAGCAGTCGCTTCAGATCAAGAGCAATCGCGAGATCACCCAGAACAAGGAGAACGGCAGCAGGGCAGAGTATGATCCGCTGGAGAGAGTTGTGACGGCACCCAGAAGATTCGACGCTCTCTACAAGGACGATTGTGTTGTGCAGGATAATTTCCAAGACCGCAGCGCCAAGTTCTACCAGCAGCAGCAGCAGTCCACAGCGCCAACGAAGTATAACAAGTTCATAGCCAAAAAGTCGAAGATAAAAAGGGCAAACACGATTGACATACCGAATTATCTGAAGTTGCAAAGCGAGAGTCAGGATCAAATTCAGAACGGTTGCTTTTCCTTGAGGCGACCTATCGGCGTCGGGGATCGTATCAACGGACATCAGAGAGTAGTGCCATCCTTCGAACCAAAAACGGAGAACGATCGCAAATTTTTGGCTCTCATCAACAAAAACACGGAGGGTAGTACTAACGTAGTATCAAGTAGTCCTTTCAAAACGTTTAATTATAAACAGCCTTCCACGGTAGCACCAGAGAAAAATTGGAACAGTCGTTTCTCAAACATCAAGACGACTTTCGACAAGCCTCAGGACAACGAAGAAGAATATCAGAGGAAGCCCGGCAAGCTCGATATCAGAAAGAAGTTTGAAAATATTCGGGAGAACAGTTTAGAAAAGGAAGGAATGTTGGTAGGTTCTGTCAAAGTTCCACTCAGCCCACAGAAACAGAAACAAAACGGTTTCACACACGCGCCGACCTCGCCCTTCCAAAAGATCGAGAAGACGTCACCGAAGCCGGAATCTGTGCCACCGTTTCTGAAGGCAGGTCATATGCCGAAGAATAACAGTATGTTGCAGGCGAAACTAAAAATGTTCGATCAAGAGGCACCCAAGCCGAGCGCGCACATCAACGCGGCCAAAAATAAATTTGGTAAACCGCCGGAAAATAACACGGCTGTTGCACAACCGATGAGTAAACAAACACAAGACAAGAAAATACCCTCGCAGCCGATCGAAAATGGTCATCTAAACTACTACTCTTTCTGTAAGCAGTTTGCACCATTCGCCAGTGGTAAAACTAATTCCTCAGAAGGCAAATCTTACGTCGATTCTACCAAATCTAAACTACTTACAAATCTTACCAAAGAAACCGATAAACCATCGGAGATAAAACGAGATAATTCAAAACCAGCTCATCTAGAACATCGAAATTCTATTCCAAAATTAGAAATTCATGATAATCGGCACGACTTTACTAAACAGTATTCGTATCACAAGCCGCACGATGTGTATTCGAACAACGAGTATCACAACCCAAAAGAACAACAGAGTTTGCAAAATTACAGGCAACTTGACAAGAAACATCAGATTAACAATAATCACGGAAGTTTCCAAACAATACAAGAGAATCAAGTGATGAAACCAGAAAAGCCTCCGAGGAAGTTCGAAGCTGCTACTCAGAATGTAGCGGTTCAAACAACTCTCGAGTCGACCGATAGAAGACCATCAGAGCCAGAATTGATCAATTCCATGGCTGATCATTTACGTGATCATCCAGTACCTCAACCAAGAAAACTACTGACCAACGTTTCTGTCCAGACAACAAGTCCGAGCATTATTTCGCCAATACCTCACAATACAACTAAGAATTACCTTGACACTTCGACAAGTCCAAGCATTGTTTCACCTATACCGCACGCGGAAACTTATCAGTACAATCAACCGTCCGTACCAGTGCGGAGCAGCGTTTCAGACTACACACCTTATCAGCATCCTTCTACAGATAATCCACCTCAAAATTACTACAATACGAACTACCTACCCGACCAAAGTCAGAACCAACATGCACATTATGCGTATCCAACGTCACCGTACTATCCACAAACTACTGACAACTATACGCCGTCCACTAATACGCAATCTACAAACTATTCAACTGAACAACCCCGACATGGAATTTCTCAAAAATTGTACAACCAATTTAGTAAATTACCAGATAATCGAAACTCTGTTCATGATTATAGCAAGGATGAAGATTCAACATATTCTACTCCAGCAGTGCCATACAAAGATACGCAAGCGAGCGAAGAGATAAATGTTCCTTACAAGCCAGCAATCCGTATTTTCGACGATACAAAGTTGCCTGATTTGATTGAAGAAAACATTCAGAATCAGGACATAAGTTCAGACGGAGTTGTAACGCGCTACACGTGTGCCATAGCTACTGTGTCATCGAGTCCAGAACCCAATCCGGAACCTCATCATCAAGAGCTACCTCCGCAATCGTACGAACCTGTTATACCTCGCATCAAAGAACCCCAACAACGACACTACGCCGAAACAACGAGTTACCCAACACCTGCTGAGCGAAAAAAGAGCATATCCGAATCCTTGGATGAGATCCAGCGCCACAATATGCTCCAGCAGAGTCTGATTCGCCGCATGCAGAGCGAACACCAACAGCATCAGCATCAGCAAGTCAGCGAGAAAATTCCGTCCCGACGATTCTCCCAGGAAATTGGACTGAATGAGAGCCGTTCACCGACGAGTCCGTCATTCAATAGTGCCAATTACCCGGGACGAGTATGTGCTCTAAAGGCCCTCACCGAGAGCCACAAGGCTCAGGAGAAGATCAGCATGTTCGAGGAGAAGAACCTGAGCAGCAAGCAGCTGTTCAGGCCGCTTAACGTACCGCCCAAGATGAGCGTTGTTAATCCAGCAGCGGTGCTGCGCAACGAACGATCGCCGATCAGGAACAACGCCTCGAGCCCCATAGACTCGAGCGACGAGTACCTGATGTCGTGCGCCAGCAAACCCACGAGGAACCTCGTCCTCTCGAAATCCGAGTCCTGGCATCAATTGGCCATGGCCAAGACTGCCGGCGGACTGCAGCTACCTCAGACATCGAGCGGCGCGGAATCGAAGCCGCCCAAGCCCAAGTCTCCGTCTTCTCTGCGACTGTCGAAGCAGTTCGAAGCATCCCTCGCCTCGGACAGTGCGCGCAAAATGGAAGAGAAGATTCAGAGATATTTCCAGGGCTCCAGCACTGGAGTCACTCACGCCGAGGAGTCCAAGCAAACAAGCAGGCGGGAATCCAAGAGCAAGAGGGTCCTACACTCCAAGAAGAACAACAGCATGAACAGCCTGATGAGGAGCCACACGATGCCCCATCTCTACGACGAGAGGCTCTTCGACGACAGCGTCGACGTCGATCAGGCCTTCGACAGCATCTTCAAGGAAGCCACCCGCTCCGACAAACGACATTGAAACACACACAAAACCGCACACACATACACATTCGCTACGACGAACTTTAAAGCGAGCAGCAGCAACAGCAGCAGCTCCACTCTTCCTATACGCGTGTGGACAAGATATAAATAGTCAAGTGATCGTTTCGCGAGTGGCGTGTGCGTGTGTGCTTTGGTGGAAGGTGGAGCTGAAATTCGTGTAAATATATCTCTCTCTCTCGCGCGCGCCTGCTCGAATTGGTGCATTGAAAATAGCAACATAGAGAGAGTGAGAGAGAGAGCCTGTCAGCGAGATCTCGCGAAAAAATTACATATATATATTAAATAGATGAAAAAAAAAGAAAGAAACAATGCACAATTGTGATACTTGAATGTACTTTTGGAGAAAGAACTATATATATTTTTGTTTGTTGACGATTGAAAAAAAAAATAGAAAGAAAAGAAAACATGACGATGTGGGAGTATATTGAATTACGTTATTGTACATTGGACGATATTGCCGAAAGATTATTTGTTTTTCAATTTGACAGAATGGATCAGCTTTTACGATGAAGTCGCGCACGAGCGCTCGATTCGTTGTTTATAGGGAGCGAGCAAAAAAAAAAGAACGAAAAAAATGCAAGTTTTTTTAAATAAAAAAAAAATGTCGTGTCTGATGTGTGTTTCCAAAGCCCTGGATTTAAAAGGCGGACGTTGCGTTGTGCTCGAGGCAGCCCCCATAAAGCAGTGAGTTTTTTCATATTTCATGTGGTACATTTCTATTTTTTTAACGACAGTGATATGAGTTTGTGTTATCGTACAATCGTATATGGTTGAAGTATGAAAGATATATATATATATATATATATATTAATATAAAGAGATCGCACTTCATTGTTAAAGATTTTCGCGATGAATGCGTTGAAACGTGCTCTAAGGTCAAGCGTTAATTGTAGACGTGTAATTATATAATAATACAAAAATTATCTTGCGAAGTAATTAAAAATATTACAACGTGCACTCTGTTATTGCAAGTTCTTACAAGTGTATTTTTTTCATTGGAAATTTCGTTGGAAAAAATAATCTCTTCGATACTTCGACTATTACATTGTATTTTCAGTTTGCAGTTATACACAATTTGTTCCATAAGAATGATCACGCTAAAGATAGCTACTACTAAAGGCCGTTTTTATTGCTTTTACCACTCCTGATACTAAGCCACGCGTAACTTAAGATAGTAAATTTTAATTGAATCACAACCTTCGTAAAAATATAGTGAATAAAATTGTACATATATCCTAGATTAAATCAAATAAAAGTGAATTTAAAAAGCGAAAACTTAATTTCATGCCATCTCTACATTTATTCATATATTCATTCTTATATAAAAAATTGCATTTTTCAGTGTGATATAGATCAGATTTTTGGATTTTTTTTTTTAGTTCTTGATAGTAATAGTTGTAAATAAATAGAATAATTTAACGAACTTGACTAATTAAAATGTAAATGTACATACAATTATATGTATACTGTTCCTGTTAAATAAATTAATTTATAAATCTTTTGAATTATAATACAATTTACTCAATGTATATTGTATTTTAAATATTATTATTATTATTATATGTATTATTGAATAAGTATTCAAACATGTTTTTGACATTTAAAACAGGAACAGATTTGTATTTGATGACGTAGAGTGTAGCGATTTTATTGCTGTGTGGTTTTATTTTTTGATTTTCAATGAAAATTTACGTACTCACGATTATACAAACTTAATAATTAACTCCCCGTAAAAGCGCAACGATGCGAATTGAACACCACAGGAAACACACGTCGGAAACGAATGAGAAATAATAATAAACAATAATAATTGAATCTAAGCTTTAATAAAACCAATGCTTTGAAATGTAACCGCTAACGTTTGAGCCTACTTTCCAGAAACGAGATTGTACGAACAATTATCCTACTTCACGTGCCGAACAAATTTGCAAGAGCAACTATCCAGATCAACTTTCAGACTTTGTAGTCAATGAGTTGATAAGTTTTTTTCGCTAAAACACTTACATATTGTCTTAGAATCTAACAAAGGGAATAATAGCCATTGGGATTGGAATGATTAGAATAATAAGTGCGATATATTCAACTAATCAATACGTAATAAAACTTTTACTAGCGCAGCACGCTAAATTATTAACTTATTTTTAAAAGATGCAAGTGCGCCCATTACATTTTACATTTCATTCTTATGACTAAATAAAGTAAAAAAAAATTATACGACTATTGTTTTGATTGCCTGTGTAGAAGAATTAATAAAGTAAACGCCAAATAAGTAAAATGTAATGTGTAGCATGAAGCGCTCAAGCATAGACACTTCTAAACAATAGTTGTACATTATAGATACATACATATTAAATAATATTCCATTATTCTTTTTAGCGGAGTGAATTGGTTAGATTATTAATTTAACGTTTATTAATTAGATCATCGCATGTGTAATATTAGTTTTCTCCTTGGCATAAAGTTTTGCCCTTTCATAAAATAGAAAGATATAATCATAAATTGAAGTTCTTTTGTGATTTTTTTCAGGACAAATACAAAAGCCTATGTCACCGTTTGCCAAGTTCCGTCAACTAGATCGGCAAAACAGCGCACCTGGTTCACCACGGTAAATATAACAATAATAATAACAAGTTAAGGGTTTTGAATTTGACACAAAAAGTAATTTTTGCCTGATTCATGTATAGGTACTTATGTCATTAATTGATATGGGGGTTTATTAAGAATAAAAATATTTTACTTTCAACATTCCATTATTTTGACCAGTCAAGTAATAAATCAATTAATAAATAGTAATGTGAAAATTAAATTTAGTATTGACTTTGTTAAGTATTTATTCTGTGTTATTCAACACAGTGAAAAAATTAGTTTGAACAAGCATTTTACTCTCATAATAAAAAAAGTCCAGCTTAAAAATAACTAACAAAACTTTCATTCTCAAATTTAGCACTCCAAAATCGCCGGGGAAGGAGTTTCAGTTTAAATTTACCGATCCCACGCTACAAAACAACGCTGCATCGATAAAGGAACGATTGCTGTCGTGGTGCCGCGCCAAAACCAAAGAATACGAGGTAATAAACATATCTTTGTCCGAGAGTATAAACTTAGCTGGCCGTACAAACATTTGTACGCTGTGGTATTGAAATTTGACGCGAAAATGTATTTTCGTACCTACTATACACGAACGTTAGAACTGAAATAATTTTTAAATGAATAACAAACCATGCGTAAATACATTATTCAATAACGTTTCGTTCTAAGCTCCGTTATAATTTATGAATACTTACGTTGATTTTTTTCAAATTAATAACTTAAGCTATTATATTTTACAATCCTTAATGAACGCAGAACTTGACTATTTTATTTTTAACAACTATATAATTCATGCGATGTTTTTTCTATTTTAACAGAATGTGCAACTCGATAACTTCTCGACAAGCTGGAGTAACGGTTTAGGATTTTGCGCTCTCCTTCATCATTTTCGACCTGAGGCTTTTGATTACCATAGCCTTCGACCAGAGGATCGGAGGAAGAATTTCGAATTAGCTTTTACCAAGGCCGAGTAAGTTAATGTTACAAATAACTTTGAGATATTTTCTTGACCTTCTTGAATTTTGTTTGCTTTTAATTTAATTTAAAGATATATTTTTTAAATAACCTTTAACTAGTTATTTTATTAATAATAATTGCGCAAATTGACGAAATGTTAAAAATGTTTTCGAGAACTTTAAATTTCTATACATTTATGACTGACATTAATTTTTTGTTTACTTATATTTCAGTGAGATAGCAGGAATCGCGCCGTTACTCGATGTTGACGATATGGTGATGATGCGCCGTCCGGACTGGAAGTGTGTATTTACATACGTCCAGTCTATTTACCGTCGTTTTAAGGACGAAGATTAACGGCCAAAGAAATTGATGTGCGTTGTTATTTGTAAAAGTGTGGTCACTTTGTTGTTTTTGTCGCTGACGGAACTTTTGGTGCAAATGCCACCGGCTAATCACTACTCGCTGATCACCGAAAAAGGCTTGCAATTGTTAATAATTATACCAGTGCAAATGAATACACTGCGCAAGTACTTTCAAATATGACAACATATAAATCCTGTTTATTTTCTATACTTCCAGCGTCTTTGTGCTGCAAAGATACGATATATGTTTATATGTTTATACAGGAGTCTCGCTGTGTTTCACTGTTTTTTATAAGTTAATATATCAAACTGTTTGAAAAATATGTTCTATGAAAAGAAAATTTATTGTCATTTTTTTTTACAAAAACCCTTTATTTCACACTGGTTATAATCATACTTAATATTATGACACTTGTTTTATTCATTATAACTGGAAATCTATCACAAATAAACATGTCTGTAATTAATTGATGAACTATAAATTAAAATTAAAATTGATGCTAAGCACATGAAAAATCATGTAATTGTTTTTACAATAGAAACAATTGCAACTTTGAATCAACACTTAATATCAACTTTGAATATAAAAATATCTTCCAAGTAATTTTAAGAGGTAGATCATAACATTAGAATTCTTACAATCTCAAAATTTATAAAACCACAAAAACGTGTTAGTCAGTTCCTAATAATCTTTTCACACAGAGCCACTGGTATGAAAGATTTTGTACATTGTACTATCATTATGCTTCAATATTTACATAAAATAAGACATACTTATCAAAGTCTACTGTCATCTAATGAATTATTAATGTCATTTCTATCTTCACCAATCATTTCCTAAAAAGAAAATTACAAAAAGTAAGTAAAATAAATGAAGATGATGAAGAAGACAATAATTAATTCAATATTACCTGTAACACTTCAACAAGTGATCTAGATTCATCTAACATTTCTTTGTAAACCTTCAATTGCTCTGATAACATCTGATTTTCTTCTAATGCATCCTGCAATGCAACGCGCCTTCTCTCAGCTAAAACTTCCCAATAATTTTCACTAGGACCTGCTGCAATATTATAAATAAATAAAATATTTCTTTTTAAGAAATGTTAATCTACTTTAAAATCAATATTTACCTTCCGAAGTAAGATCTTCACCTGATATTTTAATTTTACCTACAGATTCAGTTTGTATCCCCTTATCTTTAAAAATCCGTCCTTCTTTCTTTGCATTTTTTTGTCCCTGTTTAGAGTCAGTCTTTGATTTTTCAGTTACTTTTTTAGTGGTAGTATTTTTTACAGACACTGCTTTATCAACAGTCTTTTTTACATCTCCTTTCATCTTAGCAGACATTTCACTGTACAAAGAAAATATGGTAAGTAATAATGGCAATTACAATCTTCAATATTTACATTTTATACAACTTACTTCTTAAATGTGTCTTTACCACTGCCAGAAGATCGAAGTTGCCTTCCAGCACCAACTAAATTTTCTTTATCTGTCGCAGCAGGTTGAAGAGGATGTAAGGATTTCCTTACTTTTCCCTAAAAATAAATTTGTATATAACCAATCTATTTAAATTATTTATTTTTTAAATTTAATAAAGAAACCTTAAATTTGCTATTAACTGTTTATTAATTTTCAAGTACAAATTTGATAAATAGTTTTTCAAATAAAGTGTAACTGTCAGACAACTAATATGATACACATTTTTGTTTATTTACTAAATTGTGATCCAATCTATATAATATAAACCTACATAATGGTATTGAAATAAAATCTGTTTAAAGGTAGGTGGTCATTTTTTCTATGTACACTTAGAATGTTTGCAAACATTGAATTCTTGTAGTAAAGGTTAATTTTAAAATTCTATGTAGTAAAATGTTCGTTAAAAAAAATTTATTCATAAATATATAACAAAAATAAATTATGCTCTTATAAAAATATCATGAACAACATTGTTTGACTAACCTCTGAGAGAGTAGTTTGAACGCTAGCAACTTTCGTGGCTCCTCCGGGTCTCATGATCCCGTCCTAGGTTTAAACCGAAAAAAATTACTGTTCAGTATATTTGAATTCGACACGATCTTCGTCATAAGCGGACTGATCACTCTTTCATTTGGTAAATTAAGAAACAAAAATCAAATCCACCAACGGTCAAATTCAAATGGAATCCAACAAATGCCGTTAACTTCTGATGGCCGAACAAGCTAACAACACAAAGTGCTAAAGATGGCGAGCAATAAGGTTAGGTCGAAGGGAAAAAGCGCGCGAAAAGGGCATCCCATATCGCTCCGTACGTCCGCTTGGAGGGGATAACCGAAACTATCTAAGCGCTCATGGTGGCGGAAAATAGCAGTTTCCGGGGCTATTGCGTGTATTGGTGTATTACTATATATATCAAAAGTAACCTCAAAAATACATAGAAAAAAAGTATATAAATATTTATAAACTGACTTTTTTTTTTTTTCTTCCAATGGTTATCGGCCTCTGGCCACGTCCCTAATAAACTGACTTTCCGACACTTCTTCTTATGAAATAATGTTATATTTAGGCTGTGGTCACAATAGCGTGATAGCTTGTTCTGTCACGCGTGATGTCTCGAGTGACGACCAATCCCAGCTTGGCTCTAGCGGACTTGATACTCTCGGTCACTCGAGCCAAGCTGGGATTGGTCGTCCCTCGAGACATCACGCGTGACAACTGACAAAACAAGCTATCAAGGTGGTTCTACATACGTTACGTGTAACGTGTTCCTTTGTGTCACTGAACATATTGGAGTTTCCCATCTACATATTGTATTGTTTCAGGTCAATTTTA